>JARACY010000724.1:0-78973 GCA_029255725.1 Scrobipalpa atriplicella | reverse complement strand
AGAAAGGAAGAAGGAAAGAAATAATTCACTCGTACTAAACACTAAAACACGCTTAGGTATACATGGAAACACACATCACACAATCATACATTCAAATACACACACTACACTTCACATACACTAATACACAATATATTTTTTAATGTTTTTTATATGTATGTCACAAACGGCCGGATTATATTTTATATTGGAAAATATCAACATTTTGGTTCACTCATCCATATTAGATTCGTATTCGATTTGGCCTTCCTATTCTAGTAAATGTATGACAGCACCCATCCATATCCGTTTCATATGGATATTTTTGGATATGTATTGGATACGAACCTAATATGGATAAGTGCACAAACGCCCTTAGACTGCGACGAACCTTGTTTAGAAATTAACATTTTCCATGTTTCACATTCGCAGGAGAAACTAACTCGCGAGAAGGCCCACCAGGCGCGCAGGGTTCTAGAAGAGAAAAAGGCCGAGTTGCAGAGAACCAAGTAAGTGATGTCGTGGCCATATCGTAGAATCGTCCATATCATGAAATGCTCGACAATTTCATGAAGTGGTCGCATTTCATGAAATGTTTCACCATCCATTGGTCATATCATGATGTGCCTTGGCCAAATCAATGATAAGAAATCGTTTGTCGATATGGTCAACTAAACGCGCGGCTACTTCATCAAATGGTCAACATTATGTTGATCATATCGTAAAATGGTTTCATCAATTACCGATAGAGGCGCTGGAAGCGCTTTGTTTATAAGTCAACATGGCGGCCATTGACAACAATATTTTTTCTCGCAATGAAAAGGGAAATAATTTATCATTAAAAAACGAAGGAAGTGATTATATTATGATGAAAAAGTACTCGAGTATTACGCAAGTCACGCAAATACCGTACAAAATGTAAAAAACCGCAGAGTTTGGAATTTTTACGATATGGCCAATCATGGATGACAAAATCGTTAAATGTTCACTATTTAATGATCTGGTCAAATTTAGCTGCCCACATCATGAAATGCGACCATTTCATGAAATTTTCGAACATTTCATGAAACGGGCAATTTTACGATATGGCCACGACAGTGACACCATCTTCCTAGCCTGTTCCAGTATTGCTCGGGGTCGACTACCTTATCACGGGGATTGAACAAGGAAACTGGTTTTTACACAGAGCGACTGCCATCTGACCTCTGCAACGAGTGCGAGAGAAAGATCTGGAGCCATTTCCATATGAATTGCCATGCGAAAGTTGCTCTTTCGCATGCGAATTCAATTCGAGCGGTTCAAAAATACGGCTCTTGACTATAGTGCGCACTTGCGCTAAATGATTATGCAGTCACCGGATTATACAGGATGTAAAAAACACAACAACAGGAACGTAGTACTTTTTTTTACACCCTGTAAATGAGTTATATTTTTGTACTCTTTTGCTTAGACGATATTTTTTAGAATCATGATAATAATAATTAATATTCTCATTTATTTTATGACCCGGCCTGAGCTGTTATTTCATGTTAAATAAAGTTTTTGAAATTCATTATTAATAGGAAACAACAAGAGGAGCTTAAAGAGAAGCTCCAACGCCTAGAGTGCAAGGTTCTAGTCGGTGGTGAAAACCTCCTTGACAAGGCGGACGCTCAGCGCGCTTTGTTAGAGAAAGCTGCGAGGGAGCTAGAAGAACGCAGGCTCGCCGAGTTGAGGCTACAGGAACACTTGCATAAGAAAGAGGTGAGTGACGTTTGTGAGAGAAAAAAATGTACGAGTAAGTGTGTGTGTGTGAGTGAGAGAGAGAGAGAGAGAGAGAAAAAGAGAGAGAGAGAGAGATTGAGAGTGTGAGTGTGAATGTAATGTGTGATTTTTGTGAATGTATGATTGTATGTTATCTTTTGTGTGAATGTACGTATATGTGATTGTACTATGTTAAGTGTGTTAATATGAATGAATTAATATGTGTAAGTGAAATAGGAAATGTACGAGTGTGTGTGTTGTGTGATGTGTTTTTTGTAATGTGTGAATGTACGTATATGTGATTGTACTATGTTAAGTGTGTTAATATGAATGAATTAATATGTGTAAGTGAAATAGGAAATGTACGAGTGTGTGTGTTGTGTGATGTGTTTTTTGTAAATGTGCGTTTTTGTAAATGTATGAATGTGTGATGTGTGTTTGTGTGAATGTATGATTGGATATGTTTATGTTATATGTGTTTGTATGTGCCTGTATGTATACGTGCGAACGTGAACACGTGCGTGTTTATTTGTGTGTGTGTGTGTCTGTGTAAGAGAGTGTGAGTGTGAATGTAATGTGTGTTTTTTGTGAATGTATGTATGTTATGTGTGTTTGTGTAAATGTACAATTGTTTGTGTGTGTGTGTATGTGAGAGAACGAACCCATTAACAAAATAATGATCAGATTTCAAAACACAATTACTTGTTCCAGGCTGAACGCTTGGATCTCGAAGAGCGCTACTCTTCTCTGCAAGAAGAGAGTGCGGCTAAAACGCGCAAACTGAAACGCGCCGTGCAACTGCTCAACTCGGCTAAAGCAGAGCTTGCGGACCAACAGAGGGACCAGCAGAGGGAAATGGAGGGTGAGGTTGAAATGCGATTTCCTGGTGAAAGTTGTTCACTTTAGTTGACTGAACAACCCCTATCAGTTTGCGGTATGGTTTTTACCCGGTATTGTATTTAGTAATACCGGGTGGAGAGCGGTACCGAAAACTGATAGTGGTTGCTCAGTCCACGAAACTGAACAACTTTTCACAGGAAATTCTGTCAGGAAACGAAAAGAAAATTGAACTTCCCATTTATATTTAATATTTATCTATTAATTCCTATTAGGTATACTGGACAGCGTGAGGGCTCTGAAGAGGGAGATTCAGCTGGCTGATTTGGTGTTGGACCTCTATATACCCAAGGAATACCAGGTAATACACACACATAATATACACACACACACACACACACACACACAATAATGTTCAAGGCTTATTAAAATGTATTCTTATTGTCATATTCTCAGGCGCTGATCGAGCAGTATGTGCACTGGAACGAGCAGCTCGGCGAGTGGCAGGTGAAGTGCGTCGCGTACACCGGCAACAACATGGCCGCGCCGCGCCGCAACACACACAACAAGCGGGCACAGGTAAACAACAAGCGGGCACAGGTAAACAACGAGCGGGCACAGGTAAACAACAAGCGGGCACAGGTAAACAAACAACAAGCGGGCACAGGTAAACAACAAGCGGGCACAGGTAAACAACAAGC
Organism: Scrobipalpa atriplicella; assembly: GCA_029255725.1. Classification (NCBI taxonomy): domain Eukaryota; kingdom Metazoa; phylum Arthropoda; class Insecta; order Lepidoptera; family Gelechiidae; genus Scrobipalpa; species Scrobipalpa atriplicella. The sequence continues at coordinate 75,713 of JARACY010000724.1, read as the reverse complement.
GGGCACAGGTAAACAACAAGCGGGCACAGGTAAACAACAAGCGGGCACAGGTAAACAACAAGCGGACACAGGTAAACAACAATCGGACACAGGTAAACAACAAGCGGGCACAGGTAAACAACAAGCGGGCACAGGTAAACAACAAGCGGGCACAGGTAAACAACAAGCGGGCACAGGTAAACAACAAGCGGGCACAGGTAAACAACAAGCGGGCACGGGTAAACATCGAGCGGGCACAGGTAAACAACGAGCGGGCACAGGTAAACAACGAGCGGGCACAGGTAAACAACGCACGTTAAGCTGTCTTTGATAGTGGTCGTTACACAAACCATGTCAGAGGCTTAAATAGCTGTGCTATTAGGCGGTTTAAAAACTCTGACACCAGGGTTCATCCGGTCGATCGACTCGAAACCCACACGAAGAAGAGGAAGTTCATAGTGTCCTTTTCTCACTTGCAGCTGGAACCGCCGGACCTCTCCAACCGCTACTTGTCCTACTCGTGTTGCCGAACCGCTCAACCGCGCGTCCGAGCGGTTCGACCGCACACCTCCGCGGTCCCCAGACCGCACACCGCGCTCAGGCAGCGGCAGTGAACAGGGTTCTTCGGGTCGATGAAAAACCCACTCCACGAGAACTTGAACTGTCGTATCACAGGTTTTTCAATGGTTGGAACAGAATTACAACCCAGGACCGTTAATGTTGCACAGATACCTTTTCTTTCTTTCGATACTTGAAAAGAGAGTGGCGGCGTGGTCCACGCGTTTTCCAGTTGTTTCGAATATGTTTTAGCTGATGTGCAATAATAATGGCCCTGCTCTGTACCTACTTTTTGGTCTGTAAGTATTTCTTTGTTTACGTAAAATATCTTTTAATTTAGTGGAGCCTTTTTTAATGTAACCAAGAAAAGACTAAAAAAGCTAGTAATTATAATTTGCCTTAGTTTAAATATAAAATGAACTCGATTCTAGATGCCACTAACTAAATTAATCCTGTCCTTTTTAATTCTTTAACATAGTCCGATTCCTATAATTTTTGGAAATGATGTAGATAAATAATTAATAAAATAAAAAATTCTTTCAAATCCTGTCGGCGGATGAAATTTTTGATTTGTTATTTCTATTATTATTAAGAAATATTATAGCACTGTCAGTGCAAAAAAATCTATAATAAATACATATATACATAAAATCACGCCTTTATCCCTAATGGGGTAGGCTGAGCAAAAACGACCTAAACATAGGTCGTTCCGCTACGTCTGACAAGTTTTGAGGGTTATTATACAGGTGATTATGTATATTGCTATAGTGACAGGTTGTCAGCCCATCGTCTAAATTGCAATACACTGAAACCCTCGATTCTATAATAAATATACTTAAAAACTAGGTTTATACGTTTTTATTTTTTAGAAATATTACAGTTATAAAATATGACCTCCATATTATTTGTAAGGGAATTAAAAAGTGGTCATATCTTTTTACAACTAATATTTCAACAAAATAATAATGTACAAACCTAGTTTTTAAGTACCTATATCTACATCATTTCCAATAATTATAGGAATCGGTCTATGTGCCTGCCTTTTGTATGGAAAGGTGCAGATTGACATGTAGTTAAAACTCCTTTTAAGTGATAGTACAGGACTAAAATTAAGGCTCGTATTTAAAAGCGATCTCAAGATTGAAAGCAATATTAAGTATGGATTTGACAGCCCGTTTTGTACTAAAATGACATTTCTGATTCGTCACTCTTGAGAGATAATTATAAATACGGGCCTAAATATGAGCTTAACTTTAATTGTAGCTTTGAGAAGCTAAATATTAAATTAAAAAGCAAAATAAAAATAACGAAAGAAGTGGCGAAAGATATATTTAGATCTCACATGTAAGTTTTTAAATAATAATTTACATGATTTTAGTATTTTTGTTACATCTAGTCACATTCCAGTGTACCATTTTTACATAAATTATTTATAATTTAACGTATATAATTCTTTTGCACAAAATATGTACTATTTTCCTTTTTTAAATAAAACAATTTCTTACTAAAACACTGTTTTTCATTCAAGTAACTTAGTACTGACGGGGCTCAGACAGCGAAATTGAACATCTTTCACGAAAAAAAAAAGGGAAAACGATCAGGAAAAAAAAAGAGCGTGTGTGCCGAGCACCCGTGTCAAAAGTCAAACTTCTTTGGCATTTCTGACATCGTAACGGGACTAACGGGACAATCCCAAATCGTCCCCGTTTGTCCGTAACGTGACCTTGAAATTTTACTCTACGCGCCTAAAGAAGTCTCACTTCATACTTCCCCATTCAAAATTACCACTTCGATAATTAAATTTCTAGGTTAAGCCAAAATTTACTTTGTGAAAGTTGTTCAGTTTCATTGACTGAGCAGCCCCTATCAGTTTGCGGGACGCTGTATCCCTTACACCCTGTACTGTAATATTGACAACCCTATAAATATTAAATCAAACTTCTATTCTAAATTTAAATTTACCTGTCACTTTTAGAATGAAAAGATTGAAAAATACAGGAGATTTATTCTCTGCGGTTTTCGATTATGATGATTTTATGCGTTATCTGTCAAATATAGCCGCCATGTCTTAAGATGGGCGTGGCGGGTAAAATACAGTGGAAATGTGTGTCAAAATCTTGCGGAAAAGGCGTTAAACTACTTATAGAGTATAAATCTCCTGTCCTTTTTCAATCTTATTATTTTAGAAGTGACAAATTGAATTTAATTTTAGCTTTAGCCTATGGCAAATAGCTTTTTCCAGAATGAAGTCTTCTATTTCTCTTGACTTCTTTTATTGTTTGAAAGGGACAGACGCAGGGCTGTTCATGCGCTTAATCTCTTCAGCTGGTAATAAGGTTCGGAGATATCGCACCATTCTCCTGTGGGACAAAGGGCAATTCGGTAAGGACACGACTTAACTAAATCTCAACTAAAATTATATTGCCGTCTCTTTCTATTCTCTCATGAATCATGATAGAAAGTTTCAGTCATATTTTAGTTAAATCGTGTCTTTCGGTGCTCCGAATTGGTACCAATTTCTGTCTGTGTTAAAAGAGGTAGGCACACTGTCAATTGTATTATAATAAAATAACATAGGTACATAGGACCGAAATAATCTAATCCATATACACACACAATCACGCCTTTATCCCTAATGGGCTAGGCAGAGCAAAAATGACCTAAACAAAGGTCGTTCCGCCACGTCTGACAAGTTTTGGGGGTTATTACAGAAGATTATGTATATTGCTATAGTGACGGGTTGTCAGCCCATCGCCTAAATTGCAATACACTGAAACCCTCGAATCCCTTAGCTGGTTTTTATACAGCATGCCCGGGAGGAGATGCAGCTGGCACATTCTATGTTTTTCTATCATTCCCAGTCCAGCATGGAACTAATCCACAATAAGTAAAAGGTCTACAATCCAGAGCACTTTTGGTCAGATATTTATGTTCACTTTTGTTTTAGCCGGACTCAAAATCCGTTATCTTTGTACACGCATCTTTGATAAACAATATACTAACTAGATACACAATCTCACTCAAAAAGTGTCCGCGGTGTCTGCGGCTAAATTGGCTACTTTCCAACTAGTCAAATCAGCAACTTTTTATGAAATGTCAAAAACGCTTTTTTGTATGAAAATAGTAAATTATGACGTCACATTTTAGTAAATATTGACTAATCAAATCAATAACTTATATACTTTTAATTCGATTATTAAAATCTAAATGAGCATTTTTTTTATGATGAATGAAATCCACAATATTTTTAGCCATCAGTTTTAAACAAGTATAAACGTTTTGAATTTTTTAAGCTACCCAGTCAAGTATCCAATTCTGCCCATCACGTCAAGTGGGCAGACTTTTCATTCAGACCTGTCAATCGAAACCAACATGTTTTGCAGCTAGTAAATTCTATAATTTTTTTTAGAAGTTTATATTTCGAAACAAAATAACTTTGTCACAAGTATAAAGTACGTGCAGTGCGGCTCGGACATTTTTTTGGTTGGCGTTTCTTCGTGATTATAGGATATACCTATAATAGTTGGTATTGTTTATCAAAGACACGCATATACAGGGATACAGGTTAACTTACGGTACCTATTTATTCTCATCTCATCATCAAAGGCCTTTTCGCTAATCGTAATAATTACCCTCGTAAAATTGCAACCGATTGCGACAATTTTGGAAAATAAGCTCAAGACAACGCTATTATTTTCCAAAAATTGTCTCAGTCGGTTGAGATTAAGTAACCTCCTAAGCAGAGGAAATTAACTTTAGCAAACTTCGATTTGTCTACAAGCGTTGCATACTTCACTATGATTAATGCATGTCCTTTTCCGTAGTGAAGTGCGCAACGAAAGACATAATGCGTAGACAAAACGAAGTCTACAGTGCGCATCATAGCCCTGCTGATAATAACCAGAGCGTTCTCGGCACGTGGCCCCAGTCAGCGCTAATTCCTCTGGTCACGATGGCCACGTCGCCCGGAGTAACATCGGCGAACGCCACAAGGGTTGTGACTTTCACGTCAGACGCGCGCGGCCACGGCACCTGTCAAAATATATATGTGGAGCGTGTTTTGATGATGATCGAACAGACAAGCGTACCTGAATCAGTGTACAGGACGACTTCCGGGCAGACGTGTAGCAGACGTGTAACAGAAAGGGTATATGCATCGAGAAATGTGTGAATCTACCCATGAAACTGAACAACTTTCCCTAAGGAACATAGGTCGAAATACGAAAAAAAAAAAATTTGACTTCCCATATACTAAATACGCTATCAGCTGATGCATTTTGTATGAAAGGTCACATTTTTTTTTTTCGTTTTTCGACTTATGTTTCTTAGGGAAAGTTGTTAAGTTTCATGGGTAGATTCACACATTTCTCGATGCATATACCCTTTCTGTTACACGTTGTATAATACCGCTGGCTGATCTGAGCGCACTTCAAAAAGACAATTTGCGAGAGGTGGCGCAAGTAGGGACTAGGGACGGCTGGCGCAAGCTTGTATCGTAGGTCAACATTCTCTTTGGGTCGCTGTGCCAGCGTAGTAAGGCCCGTATTTATGTAGCGCTCTCAAGATTGAGAGCAATATTAAGTATGGATTTGACAGACCGTTTTGTACTGAAATGACATTTCTGATACGAGCTTAAAATGGCTGTCACTCTTGAGAGCTGATTATAAATACGGGCCTAAGTAAGTTTTGCACAAGTCTGAACCTTGTGCTCCTTGATCCCTTGGGTTCGGTTACTACAGTCATATTTTGACATTTTAATTTGGTTAACATACATACATACATACATAAAATCACGCCTTTATCCCTAATGGGGTAGGCAGAGCTAAAACGACCCAGAGGTCGTTCAGCCACGTTTGACAAGTTTTGAGGGTTATTACAGATGATTATGTAGGTATATTGCTATAGTGACAGGTTGTCAGACCATCGCCTAAATTACAATACACTGAAACCCTCGAATCCCTTAGCTGGTTTTTACAGCATGCCCGGGAGGAGATGCAGCTGGCACATTCTAAGTTTTTCTATCACTCCCAGTCCAGCATGGAAATTTGGTTAATAATCATTATAAACTACTGGGCCTCAACATATGTATTATTTATAATTATTTTATTATTATGCTATAATTGTGCACGCCTAATCTGCTTCTCAATTAAAGTCTCACTTCCGTAGATCAGCTGGAAGAAATTTCTTTGTAGAAATAAGCTGTAGCTGTTGTGTCGTTATTCCTTGTGTATTCTTTCTCATGTTACTTGTGTACAATAAACAATAAATATGTACCTCGTTGATGTCGTCTTCAACCAGCTCTATCTTCATAGTCACGCACCACACTGACTGCAGGGGGATGTTCGTAACCTGAAAATTTAAGGCCCGTATTTATAATCAACTCTCAAGAGTGACAGCGAGTTTAAGTTCGTATCAGAAATGTCATTCCAGTACAAAATGTCCTGTTAAATCCGCACTCAATATCCCTCTCAATCTTGAGATCGCTTTATAAATAAGAGCCTATTATGTAAGTTAAAATTATGTGTGGTTGATTTCAAATGGCTATCCCGTGGGGCTGTTTGTGTGACCAGTGGACCGGTAATATATGGACTTCTTTAGCGACGTGCTGTGCACTTTTTGGGATGAGTAACAAATGTTAAACTCGCGTCAGACCAGAGTCCTGACCTCTGGTCACACAAGTATTGTATGCAAACAGAGGCCAAGCAAGAGGCCAAGTAAAATGGCCTATCACAAATTTACCGCGTTTTAGGAACTTCTGATTCTTGAGTTTTCGCTTCTGCCGGCACTCCCGGAGTAAAATGTATTTCTGCTGCCGTGTACGCACGTGTAGTGTAACCTAACCTAACCTAACCTTTAGATTTGATGTTATATTTATTCTTCTTGTCGAGTGGGTTTCGAGTCGATCGACCCGATGAACCCTGGTGTTAGAGTTTATAAACCGCCTAATAAGCCTCTGACATGGTTTTTGGTCTTAACAAAATTGGGGAAAATCTCACAAAGTAATAAATTAACAAATATCAATTTTGTGTTCCCCCTTAGGGAATCGAACCCAGGGCCTCCGGACCGGGAGCCTATGGCTCAGACCGCTAGGCCACGGAGGCAGTTACTATTCTTGTAATGTATCGAAAGTCTATTTTTAATAAGTGATAGTTGTGGTGATAGATTATTTCTAAGTTTATCTATACTTACATTGAGCCTGAGCCATCCGTCACTACCCAGTATGTACCCAAGATGCAGCCAGCTGTCATACATCGCCGTGTGCCAGCGCAGGGCGATGCGCGCGACGGCAGAACAGCGTCGCAGCAGCGCCGGCATGTCACCTGTGGTTTTATCTCAAACATTGACAGAACATCCGACCCAATGTTTTGTTCTTTGTCGGATAAATTAGGAGCCAAACAAAAGCAAAATACAGATGGCGCTCTGGGCGACTGTACCTTATTTCGTGTCAATGTCACATGTGTATTGCGATTTTATCAGTTTTTTTAACATAAACGATATTTTTTTTCAAAATAATCACTTTCTTTGTAATGCGCTGAACATATTCAACTTGCATCACTTGCATTGAAGTTTTTAATACGTAATTAAATCCTAGACCGTTATTTGAAGCTTACTAGTTTGAGATAGGCCCTATCTGTTTTCCGCTTAGTCAGTCCTTCTCTTTTACCCTCGTACATCTATCTTCCTCGCACATCGCTCGTCACTTCCGGTCACCCCACCAGGCAGGCCCGAACCGGTCGAAGTCGAGTCGCTCGGGCCGGTTGAGCACTGAATTCATTGGCGTCCTGTTTTCCGCCGCGTACGGTTGTCTACGGAGAACCGTGTCAAATTTCAGTTTTCCGTTACAAATTTAATTTAAAACTTTTCAAATTTATTAAGCTGATTATGCTGAAAAAAATCTTTTAAAGTGGTATTTATCCGTTAAAAGTGGTGAGTGATTTCTAAGGATAAATTCTGGTGAGTGTTTAAATTTTTTATCTGTAACGGAAATAACGGTGTTACCGTTCGTATTTTATTTTTTGTCCTTCATTAACTTACTCGCAGTAAGTTATGGTTGCACACGTTCACACGTGTTTGCAAAATATTTGTGGGTAGAATTCACTTGTCATAGTAAAATTCTTATCGTAACCTTTTTCTTAGTAAAGGTTATGTCAGTCAAACAAATTTTTTTTTTCATACTTCGTGTGTTTTTCTTTGCATAACCGTTTTTCTTAAAACTTATAGTGTGTGGAGTGAGTGTTTTTATCGTGATTACAATCTAGCTGCTAGACATTTTGTAGTTTCAGTGTTTTTAACGGGATCTTTTATTTTAGATTGATCAAGTTTGGTTACGAGGTGGATAAATTGAGGTCACCATGAGTGAAGAAGAAGCTGCAAGGCCGGCTGCTGCTCTAGTCGAGCCGCCTGCTCCCCCACCGTCTACTAAACCCTCTACATCGAAGGCTAAGGCGCAGAAACGAGTAAGGTCAGCGAGTCAAGCTAAAACTGTGAGTAAAAAGTCAAAGTCTCCTACACGCAATTCGAGGTCGCCTAAACGTAGATCAAGGTCACCTAAACGTAAATCTAGGTCACCTCGTAAAACAAGGTCGCCTAAACGTAAAGCAAGGTCACCTAAACGTAAATCAACGTCTCCTAAACGAAAATCGAGGTCACGTAGATCGAGGTCATCGAGTTCTAGTACTTCAAGTTCAAGTTCTAGTAGTTCTTCGACGTCTTCTTCGTCAAGTTCGTCTTCAAGCTCATATTCTGACTCGCATAGGCGTAGACATAAGAAAAAGAAACATACTCGTCGCCGACGCCATAGCCGTCGCCGCCATTACAAGAAAATTGACAAAAGTAACCGTCGTGATCGTAAACAAGAGCGCTGTTTAGAAAAATTAACTCGTGAAGTGAATCAGATTAACAAGCACCTGAGTGCTCCTTTTTCTTGTGATGACGAGCCGCCGTGTCATGCTAATAATAATTGTCAAGATGATGCAGTTTCAATTGATGATAATGTTAGTCGGATTTTGTATAACGAATCGGACACCGAACAAAATGATAATTTGCCTGACTTGCAACTAAAATTTGATATGCAAACCAAATTAAAAGATCCGCCGGTACCTAAGGCGTCTGAGCCAATGCTTAACCTTCTTCAGGGTATTCAATATTTTGACAAAAATGAATGGTGTGAGGTTCGTTATGCAGAAGTCCAAAAGTTATATAATCAGACTCCAGGTTTTATAGAATTGGAACCTAATGATGAAATTCGAGCATATGATCAGTTGCGTCATCTAGCTTATGCAGACAAAGCATACGCTGCTCTTACCCTTTGTGTCCTTAAGCAGAGAGAAGCTTTACAGAGCAATTTACAAGAACTTCTAGTTTGGGCTCGTGACACTGGCAATGACCTTAATTTAGATTCTTTGCATGATAAAATAAATGCATTGTTTTCGCAAGGCGAGTACTCAAAGGTTTCGGCAGACTTACTGCAGTTAATTTGTGGCCACAGAGCAGAGGTTATACAAATGCGCCGTGACGGGATAACGAATTTTGTACGCGATCCTTTGATCAAATCTGCCATACGTAAAGTGCCGCCATCGAACAAATGCCTTTTTTCTGCGGACTCTTTCACTGCCGTGCTGGAGAAAGCTGGAGGTGTCAAAAAAGCCTTTTTGCCGCCAAACAAACCTGCCAATTCTTCTACTTCGCAAGTAGGATCTTCTAAGGCAGTTCGTCACCCCCCGCAGGGGTCGACTTGTAACCATGGACCCTCGCAGGGTACCAGCCATGGATGCTGTGCTAGTACACACCAAAGCTCCAATAATAAACCCTCGCAGGGTTGTCATTTCAATAGCCGTCCCTCGCAGGGATTCGGCACTCATAATCATAGTGCTGACCGTCGCACGGTACAAAGCACGAGGGGGTCTTTTCGCTCACGTGGAGGCCGTCAAAACTTCAAGCCTCAGCAACAAACCAAAGGTAATCGGAAGCGTGGCGGACCCCCAACAGGCTCCAATCCGGACAATAAGAGAAGGAAATATTGACTTGAGAGTTTTCAAGGCGGGCCGTCTGAAACATTACCACAAGACTTGGAAAAAACTGGGAGCTCCGAACTTTCTATTGCGCATTATAAAGGGGTATCGCATACCGTTTATTCAAAAACCGCCTCTCGTGTGGCCTTGCCTGAGAGTCGGTCCCCGTTGCACAACAGAGTCCGATGCAATGACTGCTGTTATAACGCAGATGAAGAGGCAGGGTGTGTTAGAGGCAGTTCGACGCTCCCCCAGTTTCATATCCACAATGTTTCTTGTGGCCAAAAGCGACGGCTCACATCGCCCGATATTCAACTTGAAAGCTCTAAACGATTATGTGTACATAGAAAAATTCAGGCTAATAAACGTCTTTCGTGTTCCCGAGTTCTTGCAACCAGAGGATTGGCTATGCAAAGTCGATCTATCTCAGGCATATTTCCATCTACCAGTTGCAGAAAGTCACCGTCCTTTCCTAAGACTGATTTACAAGAGAGAATTACTACAGATGACTTGTCTACCTTTCGGTCTCAGCACCGCTCCCAAAGTATTTGCATCCATAACCAACTGGGTTGCACAGATTTTAAGGGATCAAGGTCTTCGTATAATTGTTTACCTGGACGATTTTCTGGTGGTCCACCAAGACAGACAGATGTTGCAAGGTCATGTTCATTTGCTACTGAACCTATTGCAGTCTCTGGGGTGGCAAATAAATTTCGAAAAATCTATTATCACCCCTCAGAAGAGCCTTACATTTCTGGGCATTGTCTGGGACCCTTGGAAAAACCGAAAGTTCCTTCCAGACGACAAAATTGCGAACGTTTTAGACAAGGTTTCAACCATGTTGTCAGAAAGCAAAACTTGTCTTCCCAACTTACAGAGTTTAGTAGGCCTCTTGAATTTTGTAAGTTTCGTTGTGCCGAGGGGCAGATTGCACTACCGAGCCCTACTTCGGTTTCTGAACTCTCTTTTGAAAGTACCCGGACTGTCGACTTACAAGCTTCCAACGGAGACATTGGAAGAATTGAGATGGTGGCTTCAAAATTGCCACCTATCCTCAGCTTTACATCACGCGTCGCCCAGTCACTTCCTGACAACAGATGCTTCCGATTTGGCCTGGGGAGCACAGTTGGACAGTTTATCCCTTTCAGGGACTTGGTCAGACCAAGAGAAGCACCTTCATTGCAACATGAAAGAGATGCTGGCCATCTTGAAAGTTCTGCAAGATCACGCTCAGGCTTTGAGTCAGTCAACGACCCTAGCGCAGTGCGACAATCGGACCGTAGTAGCTCACCTGAGGAACGAAGGAGGGACAAGATCTCTACCTCTCATGGAACTAACGTTGAAGGTGTTTCAGATTTTGGACAGGCATCAGATAAATCTGACGATACAATACTTACCCGGAGTGTACAATGGTCACGCAGATCACTTATCTCGCCACAGGTCGCTTCCAGAATGGCATCTATTGCCACAGGCGATGCAAACGATTTTTCAGAAATTCGGCATCCCAGTAGTGGATCTGTTTGCCTCGGAACGCGCGCATGTGGTTGCGAACTATGTGTCTCTAGACTTGAACGACCCACAAGCATTATATCACGACGCTTTCTCCCGTCCGTGGATTTTTCCTCTAGCTTGGGTGTTTCCGCCACCGTACCTGATCCCGAAGGTGTTAACTCATCTCAATTCGGCAATAGGGAAGTATCTGTTAGTAGTTCCCCGGTGGAATCAGGTATTTTGGCGGGCCGATCTGAAGTCACGCGCTCTCGGAGCCCCGTTTACGATTCACAACCTCGGTCGCAATCTAATAGACATAGCGACGGGACTTCCTCCACCCAAGGTGCAACAAATGACGTTAGAGGTTTGGAATTGTGGGGGTGGTCAAGGAACTTGACTGGTTGGAACGTGGGTCAAAAGAATTTATTACAGTCATCTTGGCGCCAGTCTACTATCAAAACTTACGAGGTTGCATGGAAAAGATGGATCACCTGGTGCAGGAAGTCTTCTGTTGATCCTTTGAAGCCATCTGGAGCTCATTTAGCTCAGTATCTCGCAGATTTATACTTGGTTGAGAATTTGTCGTACAGTACGATACTGCTTAACAAATCGGTAGTTTCGACTTTGTGCAATGCCGACGATGCAGGTACCTTAAGTTCTCATGTTCTTGTCAAACATATTTTAAAGTCTATAGCTCTAAAGACACCAATTTCTCGAAAGCCTCCTATTTGGGACATTGACATACTGGCTGCGCATCTAAGTTCGAAATCTATTGACGAAGCTAACATGTTTTCTGTTTCTAGTCATACAGCTTCTTTATTACTTTTATGCTCTGGAAGACGCGTCCACGACTTAACGCTCCTGGCTGTTGACTCAAAACATTTAGTCCAATCTAATGATTATTTAATTCTTTGGCCTATGTTTGGTTCAAAGACCGACAGTACCAATTTTAGGCAGTCTGGTTGGAAACTCTTGGCTAACTCTGTAAATAAAAATCTGGACCCTGTTTTCTGGGTTAACTGCTTAGTTAACTTATTGAAGGATAGACGTGATTTAGCAGGTTGTTCAAATCTATTTATGACAATCAGAGGCCAGCCTAAAGCAGCCTCACGGACTATTATCGCAGGATGGATAAAGTATATTCTTAAGGAAGCAGGTGTAACATCCACCCCTGGAAGTTTACGATCAGCAGTGGCGTCCAAAAACTGGTCTAATAATGTTCCACTCGATGAGATCTTATCTCGAGGAAATTGGAGATCGGGCAATACCTTCGCTCGCTTCTATAGACGAGAGGTTTTACCCACTCCAAGTAGTCGTAATGTTACTGTATTATTTAATCCAGTTGATTAGGATAATGGTATTAAATAGAACCATTGAAAATTTATGTAAAAGTAGCTTTCCAACCAATGTTCTTTGCTACATTATAGTTTAATTTTTGTTTTTAATCAAAACAGTTTGTTGATTCTTTCTGTTTTGATTTAATTCTTGTGTACCTAGCTTACATTACAAGGATATTACAGTGTTATAATATAATTAAGAATGAATGAATATATATAAGAAATAACATTTATTTTGAGTAAAAATACATGATTTTTGTACACTTATTCTTGTCTTTTAATGTACTCTATTCAAATAAATTATTGCACATCGCTTAAAGTAACTTTACTATGAGTTATCATCATATCATTATCAAACATCACCCTTTTCATTGTTTCACTTGTCTTACAACTGTTGTTCTTGATGAAACCTCACATTGGCGTCCCCCATCACCAGGCGATAACAAACACGTCTCAAACTAGTAAGCTTCAAATAACGGTCTAGGATTTAATAGCAGTGTTTTACCTGAAAATAAAACACATATTAAATACTTACCTTATTTGAAGCTTACCTTTCATTTCTGCCTGGTGTTTTCGACTCAATGAATTCAGTGCTCAACCGGCCCGAGCGACTCGACTTCGACCGGTTCGGGCCTGCCTGGTGGGGTGACCGGAAGTGACGAGCGATGTGCGAGGAAGATAGATGTACGAGGGTAAAAGAGAAGGACTGACTAAGCGGAAAACAGATAGGGCCTATCTCAAACTAGTAAGCTTCAAATAAGGTAAGTATTTAATATGTGTTTTATTTTCAGGTAAAACACTGCTATTTTTTTTCCCACTGTCTCTCACTGTTTTCTTTATTTGTAATCTTTGGAAAACAAATGAATTCCCCTATTTTTGCAATTAAATGCACTGCATTGTGGCATTTACTGATAATATTCTAAAAATATTCAATTTGTTTACAAAAGTTGGTACAATTTGACAGTTCTCAAGGTACAGTCGCCCATGCGACACCTAGCGGGAGAAAAAGGCAGTTTTCCTCCTCATTGTAGCCTAAAGAGTCTAGCATGTCACGGGAACACAGAATTAATATAGAGGTGTCGTGAATGGCAACGCAAATTATGGACGTTCTGAACGTTTCTACATAAGCTATTGTAGTAGGTTCTAGATCCCACCAAAAACATAAATGTAAAAATAGAAGCCAAGTTCTTGGTAGTTTGGTGCATGGTTTGCACAAAAAAGTTGTGATATCAAAAAAGCGGGCCAAGTCAAGGGTTTATTAAAGTAATTCTAAGCTCTTCAATAAGGTATCATTTCAAATAACTTGGCCGTTGTAGAGAATAATACAAACTGTCACCTACAACACCACTCTACAACGGCCAAGTTGCATGAAATGATACCTTATTGAAGAGCTTAGAATTACTTTAATAAACCCTTGACTTGGCCCGCTTTTTTGATATCACAACTTTTTTGTGCAAACCATGCACCAAACTACCAAGAACTTGGCTTCTATTTTTACATTTATGTTTTTGGTGGGATATCATGACTTTTTGTCGGTAATTTAAATTGATCTAAATATAAATTTACTATTATTCAATATTCTTATAATTATGGGAGTGGGTAACATAATGAATATAAGGTAATATTTGATCAATTACTTTTTCAAGTACGACGGCTTTAATTGCAAATATCTCGAGACATACATATTTAGGAAACTTAGTTTTAAAGAAACCTTAACTTTATTTTACAAGACCTATCTAATGACACCTCACTCGATATAGTAGGTAAAAAAATTAAAAATACCCCCCCCCCCCCCCCCTATATATTTTTTTACTTCTTTTGAATTTTTCCACAATTGTTACATTATAATCTATCATCATACCAAATTTGAACTTTGTAGGTCATTACAAGACCTATCTAATGACACCCCACTCGATATAGCAGGTAAAAAATTTAAAAATGCCCCCTTTCCCCCCCCCCTATATATATTTTTTTACTTTTTTGAATTTTTCCAAAATTGTTTCATTACAGTCTATCATCATACCAAATTTGAACTTTGTAGGTCATCTGGAAGTAGGTTAGGTTTTTGATCTATATGTCAGTCAGTCAGTCAGTCAGTCAGTCAGTCAGTCAATCATAAAAATGCCGATATTCAGACGTTAATATCTATTTAACCGATAAAGCTATGTTTATAAAATTTTGTATACTTGTTTACCTAGGGGGTCCTGATATGTAAACCAAATTTGGTGTATTTACGTTGAATAGTTTTTGAGTTATTGAGGGGTCAAAAGTGACTCCAAATGGTTCCTGTAAAATAACACACGGTGCTGCCCGCCAGTTCTCTTCGTTTGGCTTGAACTTGGCTGGACACGCTACCGCGTGTCTAGATTAGAGGGATCTTTCCATCAGAATTCGGCTCCAAATACACTATACAAATACAGGTGTTAAGTTGGATAACGAATAATCACCATTTTTCAAATTCAATTGGGTACTTGACTGGGTAGCTTAAAAAATTCAAAACGTTTATACTTAAAACTGATGGCTAAAAATATTGTGGATTTCATTCATCATAAAAAAAAAAATGCACATTTAGATTTTAATAATCGAATTAAAAGTATATAAGTTATTGATTTGATTAGTCAATATTTACTAAAATGTGACGTCATAATTTACTATTTTCATACAAAAAAGCGTTTTTGACATTTCATAAAAAGTTGCTGATTTGACTAGTTGGAAAGTAGCCAATTATTATAATAATAATTTGTCTATAATCTACCTGCGCGCAAACTGCTCTGCCCAACAAAGTAGTGCATCGCGCTTAAGGCGAAGCCAATGCTCAGCTCTGCTACGGCATTCAAGTTCTTGGCTGTAAACATATACAAAAATAATCATCTCTTGCGGGTTAGGCAGATCGTAATAGTAGTTTATGAAGCTCCTACATAACGAAGGGTTTTACAATGCGAGTGTGTTTTTTGAAATGAGCGAAGCGAATTTCAAAATAGTAACGAGCATTGTAATACCTAATTATGTGCAGCTTCATACACTATTTTATCTACTTGAATACATTGAAAATGAATTTACTTACAGGTTTTCCGAAAGCGAACTATCCCAATGTTTTCCTAAACTTTGTTGGTAAGTATATGATTAAATGTGCAATACATTTCCGTCACACACACACACACCCACACTCATTTATATAAGTATTAAATATCTTCCTTTGGTACTATCACATATTTTTAGGCTCAAAATAAATAATTTCAAATAATTTCCCACGAAATTAATTATTTCTATTCATACACACAATAATCAAGTGGCGCCATTGGCCTCTTTGACATGTGTCGCGCATGCGCTGTGGGCCTTACGTGGGCTGTTTAGTTTTAATTTATAACTGGATACATGGTTTTTGGTATCGATTGTGCATTAAGTTGATATCGATTGCGCATTTGTTCCTTCCCTTACTTCCATAACTATGAACATTTTACTTTTCGTTGCATCTTTGTTAGAATTTGTATGGAGAAGGTGCAACGAAAAGTAAACTTTTTAATTTTTTCAGCATACTGTTTGTAATGTACGTCAATACAAATTCGTTTTGACGTTTATAATTCGAACATTACTCTATGATAGTAGATAAAAGTTTTATTAAAGCTGTTTGGTTACGCACATCCAATTAAATACATTTATATTACATTTATATTGTTTTCTGAATATCCAAAATAATAAACAACAGTGAAAACAGGAATAAAAATCAATACTGCTTTCTATCGCTTCCATAGAGATGGCGCTGATAGGTGTATCCGCTTGCACACAGTCATTTGAGTGAGTGAGAGAGAGGTCCGATTGGTTCTGCTTAGTGTGAGCAAGAAAGATGACCATGCGCAGACGCCCCTGCATGAGACGGAACACCCACTCGTGTTTGCTGGAAGACACCCACGCACATTCGTCACTCCTGTGATCAAAGAAGGTAGATATTTACGTACAGTGGTAATAGTACATTACGATATAAGTGCGGTGGGTTGATCATTACAGCCGAGGCGATATTGCTAGCCCGAGCCGTAGGCGAGGACTACAAGAAAGCAGAGGCTGTAATTATCAAACCGCACGTATGTCGTACGACGTTTTATAACATATTTGTGAGGAAATAGCTAAAAAATTAAAACAATACAGCGATAAGAAAAAGCGCGCGGAATAATTTTTACTTATTCACAAATTAGGATGCGCGCGCATCAACGCTTTCTTTTTTAAGCCATAGTACAAAGAAACAAAAACCTGCCAGTATTACTAATAAAGTAAATTAATATTTTTTATTTTGTTACAGATAAATGGTTGTAATTTATTGTAAAAATTAATTAAATCAAAGAATTAAATGTTTATTTTACTATACTTTATCTCCCAAAGTTAATTTTATTTATAAAATGTTGACCACTTTTCTGCTATAAAAACTCTTTGCTAAGATTTAAAAAAGTACCGTTCGATAAACCGTGCGTTTTACCTAATTAAAAAAAAAAACTCGTGTGTTTTACAGCACTCGTGCATTTTACATTACGATTACGCACAAGTACGTAATAAGATACAATACAATATTGAAATTGGTGTAATAAGAGACCCTTTACGAGCAAATGTGTTATAAAAAATATTGTGCAGAGCTGACGCATACAAATACAAAAATACTGTAAGATAAGATAAGATCATTTATTTGCTCTAAAACCACATATTACATTGGTATGCAAATCTTTATAAATAAATAAACCACAATTGAAATAAAATAATCTAAATAGTACCTTCATTCTGGTCGTTCCCTCAATGCTGAGGATCGTGACTGTATGTATGACTAAACTAGCTTTCCGCCCCGCGGTTTCACCCGCAGCTAAGAGTTTTCCCGTGGGATTGAGTTCCCGCGCTGTTCCTACCTTTAAAATTGACGGAATTAGGGGTGAAAAATACTGAAATGCTGAAACACGTATAAATTATTTTTTCATCATTAGCCTAAATACAAAATTTGAAGATCCTACCTTCAAAATTGACGGACTTTCATACAAACTTCAACCCCCCTTTTTACCCGTTTAGGGAGGGAAAATCCGGAAATCCTTTCTTAGTGGGAGGTTACGTTATAAGAGGAACTTGCACTCTAAGTTTAATGATTCTAGCTTTCGTAGTTTAGGCTCTGCGTTGATGAATCAGTCAGTCAGTCAGTCAGTAAGGACAAACGATTTTATAAGTTTAAGAAGATAGTACCTAACCCAAGTATATCTCAAAATATTAAATTTTATCCATTATCATAAATTTATCAAATAAATAAAATTAATTCGTTTTTGTCAGGGGTTTAACCCTACTATAATTATAAACAACAAGTCTTTTACGATTTACCTCAGAAAAAGCAGTATGCATATTAATATTACAGATTCACGTCCTAAATATTAGCAAGTCTAATACAGTACACTTCTTAAAAATCTGCAAGCTGTTACATTCGCCCTCTAAAATCTAGCAAAATTTTTACATTCGCCCCCTAAATTTAACAAGATTATTACATTCGCCCTCTGAAATACGTCATCAATTTTTTACTTTTGCTGTTTCCTGCTGCCTGGTTGACTAGAAGTTATGGCTACCTTAGGCCCGTATTTATAATCAGCACTTTTTCGAGTTTGAGTTCGTATCGTTTCTGATACGAACTCAAACTCGCTGTCACTCTTGAGAGCTGATTATAATTACGGGCCTTAGACTTAGGCCGCCAATTATATTGACTTGTGTTCAATATAATCTGTATAAGCATGATTGTACTTTATGGGGCCACCAGGCTTTCAATGAACTAGGGCGGGGTGCTACGTGTGGGTACTGGGTAACTGTCAGAAATATGGCGTTGGCAGCCATATTCACGTATTACAGGGATTTTTTATTCTGATGGTATGTACGTAGAATAAGGAGTTTTTATTCTGTAGTTGACAGCCATGTTGGCCGCGTTAGTTCCTTTTGTCAAATAGAAATAATTTCTAGTATTTTTTCCCAAAATATGTATATTATGCATACCCCATGAAAGGTAACAAATTGATGTTCTCCAGAACGTTCGCTCTAGAGTTGCATTCTGTTACCAGGTTTTTGGAGCTCAGTTCATTGAGGAGATCTGGTTGCCAGTCCATTGCGAAGCCCAATTCCTTGCCCATCATCGTGGCGCCTGCAAAAAATTAAAATATAAATATTTTGTTCGTAATCAAACGAGCTCGACTTTAGGTAGCACTGTCTAAAACTTAAATTGATAGGTATACTATCAGATTCTTTTAATTTATAAAGATAGGAGGATAAATTCTGGCTTTTGCTGCATGCAACGCAAGATTAGATTATAATTTTAGCCGCCGCCATCATCTAATATCTCAAAATAAACTCTATGTGGCTAATAAAACTAATGATATATGTTTAAAATTGATACCAGCACATTTCCACTTACCCATGCTATCACCCATATCTGTGGTCTCACTGACGATTGTATCCCAACTTTGAGATTCAAAAACGTCAATATAATTTATTTCCCCATCAGAGAGCATTGCATCTTCATCTGTTTCATTATTATATTTTTGAGCAGAACGTTTATGTTTTTGTTCGGTTGTAATTTGTTGAACTATCAGATTTGAACCATGATTTCTACTCCAACTTTTAGTCTTACTTTCGTCACCATTTGCTGACTTAACTCTTCTCCTTTTTTCCCTGTTTTTTAGATTTGAATCGATTTCCTGGTTTAGCTTCATTTCATCTTTACTTTCTTTTAAATCTGTTTTGTGTGAACATCGATTGTTGGTCTTTTCAACTTTATGCGATTTTGAAGTGATAGATTTAAAAACACTTTTCTTAGCATTACTTTCATTTTTTGATGCAGTTGAGGCAGATGATTTTGAAACAGCTGTTGATGTCAATATTCTTTTTGGTATTACGTCTGTAGCAACAGGAGAGGTGTTTGTTTTAGTTTTATGTGGACATTTCGTTTCCTTTTTATTTTTTTTACTTTTATCGTCCATCTGTGGTGACTGGTTCACATCTTGCTTGTAAATAACTTTTATTTGTGAGCCAGTCAACTCAAGTGGGATTTTATCAAACGTAGCTCGTGAATTTATTAGTGCACATTGCACATTCGTAGCCCTATCAAGCACGCTGGGAGTTTCAACTAGAGTCAATGACGAACTACAGTCAAGGAGTTTTTGATTGTCTTGCATAACAATAACTGTATTTATTTCTTCATGCTTATTTATTTCGTTTGGAGTTTCAACCGATTCTTCAATCGTTATGAGCTTACTAACGCTGTCAGGGTTTTCAGTATTTGAAGAGGTGACGTCTGATGATGTTGTATAGTAAGGCGCTGCATGCAATATACTGAACTGAGTGATTACATTATCATCATCCTTAAGGTAAGATTCGAGAGACGTCTCAGATTTTACGTGGTCGCGTTCTATCGGTGAGTATTTATGTACGTTGAAATCTATAGGTGGAAGTAACACGTTGTTCAAAGGATTTGTTGGATCAAAGTGTATAGAATCAGGTGCTATGAATTCTACTCCATTTTGTCTCATATCATATTCCGATGATTTATTTGATTTTACACTATATGATAGTTCAGTTGAAGAATTGTTGTACTCTGAGAATCTCGTATACTGCTGTTTTATGATAGGTTTCAGCTTCCTTCCTGGCACGATCACATAAGGACACGTTGGTTGTAAATCTACTTGACTTGACGTGAACAAATTTGCTTGGACTTCAGTACTGTTTGTAGAGGATGTCTGTCTTAGCTCTTGATCACGATCCTGTGTTACACGGGTACCGAATGGCACTTCATTTGCCATAGGTTTTGTTAAGTCCAGCATCAGAGCCTTAATACCGTCAGACACGTCTTTCAAGTAAGTTGGAATAACATGGCTTTTCCTATTATGGTCCTCGTTCATAAACGAGGGCTCACCGAATCTTTTTCTCAGTGGATTTATAAAGGCCATAGGAGAATTTGCTGAATAATCGTCATACACATCAACTTCATTTACATCAACATATACGTTGTCATCTTCAACGTCAACGTTATCATCAGTAACGTCAACATTATCTACATCAACGTCAACGTCATCTAAATCAAAACGTAGTGTTTTCATCGCTTTTCTACCTTGAAATGTCTTTATTCGTGGTATTCTTTCAGGCATACTGTCGGAGCCAAAATCATCGTAATCTTCAGCACCGGTCGCACCTTTGATTTGTGGATATTCTATAATAGTAGACAGATTTTCTAAATTTACCTTACTAAATATTATAGATTGCACTCGTGGAGTGCTCACTAGACGCTCTGGCGTCAAGTCTGCATAATCGGTTTCTGGCATAACCGGAGGATTCCGGGTTTGACTGGTTTCTTCTTCTCTATTCGTAAATGTTGCCAACATTTCTAATAATTCTTTAGTACTATCAGTGTTTTTATTGCTCTTTCGTCTATGATCAATTTTTTGAACTTCACCGCTAACAACTCTTTCAAAATGCCTGTTTTTAATAGATCTAGCAGAATCGTGATACGATTCAGGGAGGTCTTTAGTTTGTTCTTTTATTCCTATGCTAAATTTTGTTTGCATAAGTGGTTCTTCTGTTTTTTGTTCTTCTGTTGTTGTTTGGTTCTTCTTATTCGATGGTTTCTCACTCACTTCTTTTGTTTTATCAATTGGAACAACTTTTGAAACATTTTCACTTGTCACAGATCTGTTAGTATAAGAACTGTCTCTCGTTATATAAAACAAACTGTCATTTGCTTCTGTTGAACTGTCTCCTTCACTATGATTACCATTGCATTCATTATTAATTTGATCAGGTATAGTAGCTCTTTTGTCTACGATATAAGATTCTGATCTTTCTCCCATGTACAATAAGTCGTCAAGGATAGATTTCTCAACTGTTTTCGGTTTTTCTGAAACGACGGATTCTGTTTGCACAACTGTACCATCTACTTCAGAATGCGAGGAATCAGAGTTTTCATTTATTTTGGAGTCCAGATGCTGACAGTTAGGGCAAGAGTCAATTGATGGCGAATCCGAATGAGAATATCCTATATCAACAATATCTATTTTAGCATCTGAGAGGTCTATACAATTATTTTTATCTATGTCATAGTTAGAATTCATTTTTGAGGCTGGTATTGGTAATCTGTGTCTAACTGTAACGTAATCAGCGTCAATAATGTTATCACTCGCTGACGATTCCATTTCTGAGTTTATCTCTGCAGCTACATCCATTTCTTGTTTAAGTATATCTGAATTTGCGCCTGCTGTTTCTGTAGCTGTTTGGTAAACAATCAAATCATGACAATGCCTTCCATCCTCAGATGTAGAGTTATGTGGATTCGCTTTTTCAGACGTGTCTTTTTGAGATGATACTTGATCTTCGGGAATTGGTTTCAGTGCACAGGTTTTAAGGGAACTATTGCTCTTCACTTGATTTTCTTTCCTTAAATGACTTATAAGCTGTATTAAATTACGTTGAGTGTCCCTTATTAAATTTTCTAGTGTAATTATTTGATCTGTTGATCTATGTTCAGTTTCTTCGAATTGTTTAGTGGCAACAGAAACATCTGTTTTGCCTGTATCTAATTTACAGGAATTTGTTACGAGATCGTTAGAATGAAAAGATATATTTACATCAGCTATAATTCTGTTTTCAGGTGAAGTTACGATTTCGTTATGCTTAACCGTACTGTACTCACATTGTTGCACTGGATTAAAAATTTCCGGCTTAATCAAATGATTTAAATAATTCAGTGTAACGGAATTGTCTTTAGCTACTGGCTTAGCAGCAGTTTGAAATTCATGGGTTTTTATTTCAGATAAAACTACTTTATCAAGCTTAATCAGAGTGTTGGATGTAACATCAGTTTTATGATTGTTATTTTTTTGAGTTGCCTCAAGGCCTGCTAGTAAGATTCCCGACATATCAATGTTGCTTTGTTCAGAAACAAAATCAACTTTGTAGTTTCCATCTCTACGCGAACATTGCACTTCATCGCCTGATCGGACACTTTGCGTTTCTTTTTCCGTATCTTCAGTTGTAATCAAAGTTAAAGATTTTACTTCGTGAACAGTTTTGTTTCTTAATTTCTCGACCAATTCTTTATCTACCTGTGTATTATATTTAGACTTGTTTGCTGGTATGGATGTGTTATTATTGGAATCCATTTTTTCTGGCAATTTTATACTTGTAGTAATATCTTCCGTACCATTTGCAGCCAAAGCATCATTTTTTTCTTTTTTCTCGTAAACCAATTCTGAGAGTTGCATGGAAATCAATTTTACAATATCTTCTACAACTTCATTCTTTGTTTTTTCGTCATTTAATACATTTGTATTTGATTCAACCGTATTTGGTTCAATTATATCTGTTAAACCATTTTTAGTACTATCTGTTTTTGAAGCAATTTTCTTATTTTTTATTAAAGGATCTGTATCTGGGAATATTTGCGTTAAAGATATAGTTCCCGTTTCGGTCTCATAAACGTATGTTCTCTTTTTTGTGGGAACTGCTTCGCCGTCTTCTTTCATCATTTCCGCATAGACTAATTGTGTTATAGAAATATTTCCATCTTCATCTTCGTACACTACCGTATTTCGTTTATCGTCTTGTGATTTGTATATAAGATCTTGAATTTTATTACTAGACTTGCTTAGTGTTTTCGAATCTGCTGACACGCCGTCATTTATGATTTTCTTCTCATCAAGTTTTTCAATAGATACTTTTGTAAGGAAATCTATCTGTGTATCAGTATCACTAATTATACTGTTATTATCCGAGAGGGTCGTGTCTGAACTTCGTGCTAATAATTCTGTTATTTCCTTTGAAACACCGTCTTTCTCTTTTGATCCTTCAATAGTGTCTGCCATAGATATCGAGATATGACAATCAATAATATCTTCCGTCATCAAAATTTTACTTGGAATCAAATATGTATCCGCTATTTTACTATCTGCTTCACTCACCAGGTCTACATCGGTTCCTCCAAAACTGCTTTTATCAGGATTAACATTCAAATATCTTGTACCTATTACTGACGTTTCTTCAGATGAACATATTTCTTCTGTGTTTGGCGAATTCACTTGTCCAGATTTTTTATCAGTTGCCGTTAATTTATCTAATGACGGATTTATAAAGGTTTCCTTGGGATTAGGGCTGATTAAGTTAACATTCAGATTGCTCGCTCGTTCACTACAATAGTTGGCCTCTAGAGAATATTCCTTGATATCAATATCAAAGCATTCTGCGGACTCTTGATCGAACTCATCATTTTGTTCAGATATTTCGTCGTCTGTAAGATTACAATTTTCAGGGCGGACGTCTATAGGTTTAATAACATGAATCTGGTGCTGTGAAATATCAAGATCATGGACCACAGCCTTCGAATTGGCAGGATAGTCGCTACTCGACAAAAACTCTTTGTGAAATTTCTTCCAAGAGGTGTTGACTTCCTCTCTAGAAACAAAGATTAATATACAGACAGTAAGATCACACACAGTCTCCCCGTCAAAATTGAACCCAAGACCTCCGTATAGATCACGGAGACGCTTAAAAAATTGTGCTTCGAAGGGCACGTTGAGTTCGTTACACAAACCATGTACGAAGCCACGCGGTTTTAAAACTCTGACATCAGGCTGCATCGGGTCGTTCGTTGACTCGAAAACCCTTCGCGATAAAAAGAAGAAGATAAATTTTTGGTTGGGAGGACTATTATTATACGCCTGGTAATTCGCACCGCCGCACATTGGACTTGTGGTCCAACGACCCATGGGCCACCACCAGTTCCAGGCCAGGCCGAAAAAGTAACGTTGGTATAGAATAGAATGTTGGCAACACCAACTTTAGATAAATTAAAAATATTGTAATTTCCGGCTCCATAGAGCGCCCTCTATACCATTCATTCGCCATTATTCTATAGTCAGAGTTTGTACCTACGTGTCTCTCTATCAGCAATATTAATTCAGTTAAAAGTTCATCGCCTTTTCAATGGAATTCCTGCGACCAGCCTTCACAGTCCACTCAACACAAGACCTAATCATAGAACAGTTGTATTTTCACCTTTTTGACTACACGACCCCCTTGTATACTAAAAATATCTGGCGACCCCCTAGCTCAAAGCTTTAAATACATAGTCTTTTCCTTCGGTAGATCGTAACCCACAGGTTGAAAGACTCTGGAATAGAATATTACTTACATGATATAAGACCTTTTATATTGCGGCAGTTGATGCTCAGATCCGGATTCTATTGCTTGGAACGACGCTTGAGGCAACTTATAGCTTTTTGGATATGTTCTGTGTTTTCTTCTGAATCAAAGAATTATTTGTATAAATTAAAGGACATTTTACGTACATACAATCATACCTTTATCCCTTATGCCAAACAAAGGTCGTGTCTAACACATCTGACAAACTTTCAGGTTCATTTCAGATAGATAATAATAATGTATATTGCTTTGATATTGCTATAGTGACAGATTGTAAGCCCATCGCCTAAATTACAATATAATGTTACCCTCGAATCCTTTAGCTGGTTTTTACAGCATGCCCGGAGGAGATGCAGCTATGTTTTTCTTTCACTTCCACTGCTTCCAGTCCAGCATGGAAGCAGGGACATTTTGGTGGTGTGGATTCCCTTAGACGTTCAGCGAACGCCGTCTGAGGGTTAATCCCTTAGCTGATTTTTACAGCATGCCTGGAAGGCGATGCTGCTGGCACATCCTATGTCTTCTATCACTCCCAGTCCAGCATGGAAGCTGGCGGATATACTATGGCAAGACTATGGCCAGTCCTCTTTCACACGTTCCATAATTGCCAGCTAAATGAATAGTAGAGTAGGTATACTTACAAAAGAAAGGCGACACATAGCACCGTGAGTGTCAGCAAAGTGGCGTAAAGAGAGCAGACCCATAGCCACAGCACGTACGGCCCCCCCTGTCCAGACATTGGGCAGAATTTGTCCCCCCTCTACATAATTTACTTATTAACAACATCAATAAGTTTTATTTTAGTACATATTTTTAATACTAATGGTGAAGGAGTTGTACATAAAACACAGTAGATTTTTGAACAATTTATTTTGCTGTTTCCGAAATCTATGGATGTTTTGTTCTGCTTTGACTTTGACACTTTGACTGCGGCTTTGACTGACATGTTTTTCTTCTTTCAAGTGCCCAACCTCTTCAAGATTCTAATTAGAGGTTTGTATCCTACTACTAGTATAGTAGATTGTTACACAAGGGTTGTTATACATCAATTGCATACGAGGGTATTGGTGCCCGAGCGCAGCGAAATTCTTTCAGGAAAAGAAAATATTTTTTGACTTTCCTATGCAAAATTATCACTTCGATGATAATTTCCTGAGCAAGTCTGTTCAATTTCATGAACTGAGCAACCCCTATCAGTTTGCGTTAAGTTGTCCCTCATGCCTGGTGTTTAATGTCCTTTACACCTGATATTTCAATAAATTCGGCAATTGGCTGTTTCGTGTTTACCAGACCGCGGATTGGCAAATGCAAAACGCTCAATGGCCGAAATAAAAGGACATTTCGGGGATTGCGCGTTTTGAATTTGCCAATCCGCGAAGTGTGCCTTTTTTCCGGCCAATGGCCGATTTCGGGGATTGTGCGTAACATATATACAGAAGTACTTACTTTACCACAAAATTTTCTTAGTTTCTGACTACGTTTCTGAGCCATGTTGGGAATTTCACTCTGTGGAAAGCTACAGAGTGAAATGCCAGACATGGCTCTGCTCCTATACTCCAAAGTGACAATTTGACAATGAAAAAAGTCTTCCTCCCACCGATTTTCGGCCTTCTCCCAGATATAGGCCAACTGCGCAGGACTAGTTTTTAGTACCCAAGTGTTTGCGCCACACACACTGTGCAGTCTCTATTCCTTCAATCTCTTATTCTGATGGGACAGACTGACTGACACGACCAGAGAGAAATCAGGCGCAGGACCGACTATTTACCATCCGTCAGCATGGATCATCTTACTTTTCGGACAATCAGGTGATCAGCCTGCAATGTCCTAACCAAACTAGAAATAACAACACAAAGTCTTTGTCCCCCGCCGGGAATCAAACCCGGGACCTCCGGGTCGTGAGCCCGACCGCTAGACCACGGAGGCAGTTAATAAAAGGCACGGAAGCAACCAATCAATTCAAAGCACGAAAAGGCATTGGCATGTTCTATCTACGCTTCAGCTGCAGCAGCAGGGGTGTAAGGGACAGCTTCCTGCAAACTGTAGGGCTTGTATTTATAAAGCGATCTCAAGATTGAGAGCAATATTGAGTGCGGATTTGACAGGTAATTTTGTACTGGAATGACATTTCTGATACGAACTCAAACTCGCTGTCACTCTTGAGAGCAGATTATAAATACGGGCCTAAGTGTTGCTGAACAACTTTCACCAGGAAATCTTTCTTCTGGAATTTGGCTTCCCCATACAAATTGCCTGAGGTGGCCGTTTTGTGTGGGGAAGTCATAATACTTTTTTTTTTGAATATTTTATGGCTTGGATTCTAGTCCTTTAAGCCAAGTCTTAATTTTGGTCACTACTTATTTTGGAGCACAAGAGTTAATACTTTTTCCTGAACGAATTACTTTGTGATAGTTGTTCAGTTTCGTTGACTGAGCAACCCCTATCAGTTTGCGAGAGGCTCTCCTTTCACCCCGTATTGAAACAAAGTCTTTTACAGTTTATGCAAAGTAAAAAAAAACTGCTGACCTAACATAAGGGTGCGATGCGATCCTTTTCCCTTTCCCTAGGAACATAGGTCAAGGTAGGAAAAAACATTTGGCCGGCCCATACCAAATGACTCCAGCCGCTGACACCATTTGTATACCGGGTGTAAGGGACAGCGTCCCGCAAACTGATAGGGGTTGCTCAGTCATCGATACTGAACACATATCACCAGGATTTTTTTTCAGAAAATGAAAAAAAAATTTGCTTTTCCATACAAATTGTCTGATCAATGTGGTAATTTTGTATGAAAAAGCTAATATTTATTTTTATTTCCTGAAAAAAATTCCTGGTGGTAGTTGTTCAGTATCGTTGACTGAGCAACCCCTATAAGTTTGCGGGATGCTGTCCCTTACACCCCGTATACGGGAGAGCCAATTTTTTTATACTTAGATTTCGACTTGGGTATGTTGGGGAAAGTAAGGGTAGGATCAAACCCTATTGATCAGCATTTTTTTTTACTTCCGGTATTCTGTGACCCTAGCGTATTGAAAAAAAAAAACTTTAAGTTTTACGCTACTATGCACTACGGTATCGATTCGTTGGCACACAAAAGGCTCGTATTTATAAAGCGATCTCAAGTTTGAGAGCAATATTAAGTGTGGATTTGACAGGCGGTTTTGTACTGAAATGACATTTCTGATTCAAACTCAAACTCGCTGTCACTCTTGAGATCTGATTAAAAATACGGGCCTAAGTCTCGTATTTATAAATCCATCTCAAGATTGAGAGCAATATTAAGTGTGGATTTGACAGTTGGTTTTGTACTGAAATGACATTTCTGATTCAAACTCAAAACTCGCTGTCACTATTGAGATCTGATTAAAAATACGGGCCGAAATCTTGACTATAATGATCACCTGTCACCTGTGTAGTTAAGTCACGCTCTCCACGAATTTATAGCTACATCTCTATCAAACAAATCACATGTTAACGTAATTAGTCAGAGGGAAGCTGGAACAATGAGCCCTCATCTCGATCTTGGCCCGTTGTTTACAAGTGATGTCATTCGGGTGTCCTCGCCGGAATAGGTTGATCTGGCCAAGGTCTTGGGGAATGGTGATGTGGACCACCATCAGGTCTAGTATTTCGACGCGCCAGCGGTGCGGGAACGGCGCTATGGGCGGGCAAATCTGGTCAAATTAAGAGGAAATACATAAGTATGAATTCTGGTTTTTAAAATATATAAGAAACAACAAATATATTTTTTCGCAGACAGGGTTTGTACATCTCGCTTTAGATAATCGATTGAGCTACCGCGCTACACATCCTGAGCGGCGAAATTAGTGACTGGCTGTTTCTTAGGGCAGCAACACACCTGCGTAACATTCGGTGACCGAACCGTCGGTCGTATACGACATACCATCCGCCGACCGAACAGTCGTTTTTACGCGGATTTTTGTTCGGCGCGCTGAATGACGATCAATAATATTGCACTATGTAACAGAAAGGGTATATGCATCGTGAAATGTGTGAATCTACCCATGAAACTGAACAACTTTCCCTAAGAAACATAGGTCAAAAACGAAAAAAAAAAATTGACCTTTCATACAAAATGCATCAGCTGACAGCGCATTTAGTATGGGAAGTCAAACCTTTTTTTCGTACTTCGACCTGTGTTACTTAGGGAAATTTGTTCAGTTTCATGGGTAGATTCACACATTTCACGATGCATATACCCTTTATGTTACACGTTGTATAAAGAGTTCTACAAGGTGTTGTCTTAGTGGGAACGTGTACTCGACCGAAGGTTTGGCTCGACCGAATCTTCCGCAGGTGTGTTTAAAAAAAAATAATGCCCATGAGTGGACGTAGCGACATCTTCCGTACAGCTTTACAACTACATATCGACACGCCCAAGGAACAACAACGTATCTCAATTCTGTCAATTTTACAGGAGAGCAATTTTAAGGTTTAAAAAAATTCTCCTGCTTTTGTTTTTTAATTAATTTAAGTGATTGTTCGTTTTAAAGAATACATGTAACGGGTTTTATATGATGTTATATTTGTTTTTATCATAATAATTTGATTTCATTGAGTTTTATGATTTACAATTAAGTGCTAGGATGCTTATTACCTGCAAGAACAACGTAAATTGAGATACTGAGCATCAAAATTGAAGAGATAATTTAAATTTACGGTGAACACCAGTGTATGTCTGAGTTACGTTTAAGTTATCTTATGCTATTAGCACCTTTTGACCTTAAAGTAATCTAAGTGTAGGCTTGTTTGAAATTTACTTACTATAATGCAATGCAATAAAACACTTTTTCACAAAATCTTTAAGTTTTATTTATACCAAAGTATAATAATAAATAGATACCTAGTTGGCAAGTATTAGAATAGTAGTGATACAACAAAAAATAACCTCATTTCCATACCAAAGAAAAGTGTTTAATACCTTAGTAGTCTAATTATTAGAATACTAGTGTAACAACAAAAGTGAACTATTCCTTATTCATACCAAAGCAAAAGTAATTAATACCTAGTTGGCTAATATTAGACTACTAGTACTACATCAAAAATAAACTTGTTTTTAAACCAAAGATAAAGTACGGCCATTTTCAGACACTAAATACAACAAAAATAAACCTTTTTTCATTCATACAAAGAAAAGTAGAAGCACGTAGAAGGATAGGAAGGATTTCTTCCATGCTGGACTGGTAGCGATAGAAAAACATAGAATGTGCCAGCTGCATCTCCTCCCGGGCATGCTGTAAAAACCAGCTAAGGGATCCGAGGGTTTTAATATATTGTAATCTAGGCGATGGGCTGACAACCTGTCACTACAGCAATATACAAATCTATCTTATACAACCCTCAAAACTTGTCAGACGAGGCGTACTGACCTTTGTTTGGGTCGTTAACGCTCTGCCTACCCCATTACGGATAAAGGCGTGATTTATGTATGTGTATGATTTATGTATGTACGTAGAAGGCAAATAATTGCCTCGATTCTGCGCATGCATTCCTTAGCTTAAGCAGGCAAATGATACCTGTATATGTCCTGTCTCTTTTCTTTTCCGTATTTGTGAAATTGCCAGGAGTATCCTAAAATAAGCTAAGAATTGCGTACGCAAATTCGAGGCCATTACAATACAATAAACGCAGCTGCCGCTTAGAATCACCGGGAAGACAGCAGCATCGTAAGTATTGAATAGACGTAGCTACCACTTAGGATCACAGAAAAAACAGCAGAATCATACCTAAGTATTGGATAGATGCAGCTGCCAATTAGGATCACCGGGAAAACAGCAGCATCGTCAGTATTGGATATTCGCAGCTACCACTTAGGATCACAGGAAAGATAGCAGCATCGTAAGTATTGGATAGACGCAGTAAGCGTTTAGGATCACTGGGAAGACAGCAGCATTGTTAGTATTGGATAGTCGCAGCTACCACTTAGTATCATAGAAAAGACAGCAGCATCGTAAGTATTGGATAGACGCAGCTGCCAATTAGGATCACCGGGAAGACAGCAGCATCGTTAGTATTGGATAGTCGCAGCTACCAGTTAGGATCATAGAAAAGACAGCAGCATTGTAAGTATTGGATAGATGCAGCTGTCACTTAGGATCACCGGGAAGACAGCAGCATCGTAAGTCATGGATAGAAGAAGCAGCCACTTAGAATCATAGGAAAAACAGCAGCATCGTAAGTAATGGATAGACGAAGCAGCCACTTTTTTTGTATGTTTCGCTATTTATTCCTTTGACATGGGGGTCAGAGTCATTTTTAGCAAACACGGACTTCGACGAAGCAGCCACATAGAATCACAGGAAAGACAGTAGCATCGTAAGTGTAGCGTACATCGAATGCGCCACATCAAGAAACAGTAGTCCTGAAACGCGGTATCGAAGTTTGCACGGCGATCTGCTTGTATACTACTTCCAAACTACTCCAGTTGAACTTCGGTCCCTTGGTCACAACACCCGACCAGGAGGGTAGCTACTCTTTACTCATCCATCATCACTAAGCCAATTTGCTTCAGCAATTAACTCCTAAATAAGTATTGGACAGACACAAACACAACAGTTTTTGAAGATCACAAGGAATACAGCGGCATCGTAAGTAATGGATTGGATAGATGCAGCTGCCACTTAGAATCACAGGATCTTTCCTGCAGCAGCATCGTATTTGATAGACACAGCAGCCTTTTAAGATTACAGGAAAGACAGCGACATCGTAAGTATTGGATAGTCGCAGCTACCACATAGGATCGCAGGGAAGACAACAGCATCGTATTGGCTAGACACAACACAACAGCCTTTTAAGATCACCAGGAAGACAGTAGCATTGTAAGTATTGGATAGTCGTAGCAACCACTTAGGATCACAGGAAAGACAGCAGCATCGTAAGTATTGGATAGATGCACGCAGCTGCTACTTATTATCACAGGGAAGACAGCGGCATCGTAAGTAATGAATAGTTGCAGTTATCACTTAGGAACACAGGAAAAACAGCAGAATCGTAAATATTGGATAGACGCAGCTGCCACTTAGGATCACCGGAAAGACAGCAGCATCGTAAGTATTGGATACATGAAGCAGCCACTTAGGATCACAGGAAAGACAGCAGCATCGTAAGACACAGCAGCCTTTTAAGATCACAAGGAAGATAGCAGCATCGTAAGTATTGGATAGACGCAGCTGACATTTAAGGAGAAGACAGCGGCATCGTAAGTATTGAATAGACCTCCGTCACTCACTCTCCTTCTCCCACACTTCCCTATCGCGCCTCCCATTTTTCACTTTCCTCTCATCCCTCACTTTCGTCTTGTCCCTCACTTCCCTCACTTTCCTCTCGTCCCTCACTTCCCGCTAATCCCTCACTCCCTTTTTATCCGTCACTTTCCTTCATCCCTCACCTCCCGCATATCCCTCACTTCCCTATCGTCCCTTTCTTCCCTCATGTCCTTCCGTCATCTCACGTTGATGAAAAACTATTTCAAACCACGCACTTTATGAAGAGACATACTTGTTTCTTATATTTAATTAATCATTTTTATAATTTGCAATTATTTCTTATTCCAAAGATAAAGGACGCAAACATAATTTCAAAAGTGTAACATATTAACCAGCTCTGATGGCCTAATAATAATTTTGGTGGCGCGATTAAAATTTTGGTGGCGCGATTTTTCCACCAAAATTAGTTTTCGCCACCAAAACACGGCCACCAAAATTATTTTTTTCACTTTAAATGATTGTAACGCACTATTTGTTCTAATATGGGAAATTATAGATATACTTTCAAAAACAATACTACAAGGCAATTTGAACGATAGCAACAACTTGGAAAAATCACAACACACACGGTCAATAAATGAGTAAGAAATATTTCAAAATATTTGTCGCCCATGCCACCAAAAGACATATTTATGTTTTTTGCTGAAAGATGAAGCCCAACAGCAGCTGATTATCACTTGCAGCTGGTTGAGCACATTGAACTGGAGCAGGAAATTTGGACATCGTGTTTGTGGAACTAGCTATTGTTGATTTAAGAGCGTTCAAAAATTGACCACCAAAATTAGTTCGTTCTCCCGGACACTTCTTTAAGTTACTATAACTTCTAAACTTCTTAGACAGTATGCGTTAATTTTCCATTTTTATATTAAATTAGTTCAATCAGATCACAGTTTTCTAAATTAGTAAACTAAACTGTCTCTTAAAAAAAAGTTTTCAAAGGGTTTCTGCCGCAAATCGGGTAGCGGACACTCCACCAAAATTAGAAAATAGCCCTTTATGATTTAATTCAATCATATTACACTTATTTAATGGAGTTTGAAGTTCTTGCACTTATGTGATACTATAATAGGATTGAAATTTATGTCTCCATGTAGTAAAATACCCATATTTTATGTTAAAAAAAAATTCAGATCGTTTTTACAGATTTGAAATAGTATTTTCACGTCGGACGCACTAAAAATGCGGGTGGGAAAATGACCCAAATACAACATCAAATTTATTCCGATTAAACTGAATTTACCGTTCACCAAAAACTGAAATACTAGAAAATATATTCGTAATTCAATTTACTATTATGTTCCCAAGAAATCAGAATGAAAAAGTACTGGTTTTAATTTTTTTAATAAATATACGATGTTTCAATTTTCAAATGCGCTATTTCCGATTTGTAACGAAACGACTAAAACATATTAATTCAACTTAAAATGATAATGACTTATCTTGATTCATATAAAATACGGAGAAAATCAACGTAACTCAATTTGCAATATTTTTGCATGTACATTTATCTAAAAAAAAATACGATCAAAACAATGTAAGTAAAGATAAGTTGCAACGTTTTTAAAAGGGAGCCTTTTTGATCCGTAAAACAAAATTGTAGTTCAATATAGCACGTTTTATCCGTCGAACATGTGTTTTTTTCAGAAATCGACCGCAGGTTACTTTGTTGTGATTCTTGCTAACTTCGGTTCTATTGCACTTAGAGATACGTTTGTTGGACACAAATGTAGAGAAAAATATGATAAAGAAGGATATGAACTTAACTCATTTTTGTCGTAACTCAAGTTACGTTGTTGTTCCTTGGGCGTGTCGATATGATGACTAGTCCTTCTTTCCAGAAGGAATTCAAACCAATTCAAATTTTTGGGAATCGAACCTACACTAGGTACATCCGTCCGAGACTACATCCCATGAGCATTCAGAGAATACTGGTACTTACTGTGTTTGGCAGCAAAGTAATATTACAAGAAGAGACTTCTGGTGAGAATATCGACGCTTGATATAGGAGCGGCACGTTGCTTATGCCTGCAAGCAAGTGAAAGAAGTACAATACCAAAATATTGTAGGTATTTACAAGAAAAAATGCATCAGAATGGAAATCACTGTTTTAGAACTTTAGTTTCTTCTTTTAGCATACAGAGGACGCCACATAACTAAAGTTGTTAAAATTGAATTTATATTATTCGAAGCTAATCATAATTTATTTTTCATCCCATCTATTCGAAAACGACGACTTTAATCGCATATAAGTGCGCCTAAAGTTGATGTTTCTAAGCGACATAGGTACTATTACTCTACTCTTTGCTAGAGACTGTCCCAGCAGGGTAAAAATGAGATTTTAATCCTCTTTATGAAAATAAGTGCGATTAAAACAACTTTTAATCTTCGGATTCTACTCTAGAATCCCTCACTTCGCTCTGGATTCAAAAAAGCGCCCTCGCCTTAAAAATATTATTTTGCTCCCACGTAATAAAATCTACTATTTTACCTTCTTCATGTACAGTCAAAAATGGCGTCATGCTGTCCACTATTCGTAGTTTCGTCAGTGCAACTAGGAGAACTACGTAATTTATTCTCCCATGGTAGACTGGGAGCGATAATTCTTCCATGCTAGACTGTAAACGCTAAAATAGATTTAGTATCATCATCATCATTAGCCATAACAGTCCACTGCTGGACATGGGTCTTCCCAAAATTGGGGGTATATGCCATACTCACCACGCTTGGCAGGCGGGTTGGTGAGCGCAGTAGATGTTTTCCATTCACAGGGAACGCTGCTGCCCATTCCCTGGATTTATCCCTTAGTCGCCTTTTACGACACCCGCAGGAAGTGATGGGGTGATGCTATTCTTACCCGGCACCACACAAAATTTAGTATAAGTAGGTTTATTTATGAGGAACGATTTTTGTTATTTGAACGTAGTTTACATTGGCTGTATAGGTTATACGAGTATATCTTAGGGATAAATTAAAAAGACTTTTGACAGTTTTAAACAGTTTTGACTGATTTGACAGTTTTGACTGATTTATCAGTTTTGACTGATTTGTCAGTTTTGTCATTTTTGAAAGTTTTGTCAGTTTTGACAGTTTGGACAGTTTTGTAAGCTTTTGACAGTTTTGTCAATTTTGACACTTGTCTATTTTTACACTTGTCAATTTTGACAGTTTTGACTGATTTGATAGTTTTGACTGATTTGAAAGTTTGACTTTTGACAGTTTCAAACAGTTTTGACTGAATTGTCAGTTTTCTCATTTTAAAAAAAATCCTGGTGATAGTTGTTCAGTATCGTTGACGGAGCACCCCCTATCAGTTTGCGGGACGCTGTCCATCACACCCAGTATATAATTAATTGTTAACTTACCTTTTAATTAAATATGCGACAGCCGACAGCAACAAAATATATTTTAATTAAATATTTTCCGAAAATATAATTTCCAAACGAGTACTTTCAAGTACAAAGCGTGTTGATACACTAATTAATTTGTCGAAGTACCTATGCATAATTGTGGTACGTGTATGTCTGATTGATACCATAACTAACCCATTAGATGAGGCATCGTACCGTCACAAGCATTCGCTGAATCTCTTGAGTACATCTACCTATATTTTTTACTCATAACTAGCGGACCCGGTAGACTTCGTCCAGCCCAAAAAACAACTTTTCCCGTGGGAATGACATACTTTCCCGTGGTAAAAGTCAGTTAAAAACCTTCCTCATGAATCACTCTATTTATTAAAAAAAAACGCGTCAAAATCCGTAGCGTAGTTTTAAAGATCTAAGCATACATACAGACAGAGGGAAGAGACTTTGTTTTATACTATGTAAGGACTAGCGGACCCGGCAGCGGACTCCCCTCTCGTCC
Source organism: Scrobipalpa atriplicella (assembly GCA_029255725.1). Taxonomy (NCBI): domain Eukaryota; kingdom Metazoa; phylum Arthropoda; class Insecta; order Lepidoptera; family Gelechiidae; genus Scrobipalpa; species Scrobipalpa atriplicella. Next base: position 39,998 of record JARACY010000724.1, on the reverse strand, counting down.
CTCCCTTCTCTCTCATCCATCACTTTCCTCTCTTCCCTCCCTTCCCTCTTCATCTCTCCCTTCCCTCCCGGCCCTCACTTCCTTTTCGGCCCTCACTTCCCTCCCGGCCCTCACTTCACTCTCTTCCCTCCTATCCACCATATCCCCCACCGAGAATCAAACCCGGGACCTCCGTCGTGAGCCCAATGGCTCCGACCACTAGACCACTGAGGCTGTTATACTCTGCACTCGATTGTACTTGTATGACGCACGTGTATAAGATAATTTGATCTCGATTATTGAACACTGAGTAATTAATCAAGTACCTTATTGAACTTATACGGGGTCTTACAAAAATCCTTCTTAGTAAATATAACATACATACATACATAAAATCACGCCTTTATCCCTAATGGGGTAGGCAGAGCGTAAACGACCTAAACAAAGGTCGTTCCGCCACGTCTGACAAGTTTTGAGGGTTATTCCAGATAGATCTGTATATTGCCATAGTGACAGGTTGTCAGCCCATCGCCTAAATTAAAATACTGAAACCCTCGATCCCTTAGCTGATTTTACAGCATGCTCGGGAGGAGATGCAGCTGGCACATTCTAGGTTTTTCTATCACTCCCAGTCCAGCATGGAAGTAAGTAAATATAACCAGTTTCTCTAATGAGTTTTTATTCAGTAGTCAAACCTTATTACGTGTTTAACTGCCTCCGTGGTCTAGCGGTCTGAGCCATGGGCTCAACGACCCAAAGGTCCCGGGTTCAATTCCCGGCGGGCGACAATGGTATTGATTCGTGGAGAGCACGACTTAACTTATCTTTAATCAAAACTGTTGACGTCCCTTTCTGTTGTCTCAGGACAGGTGACCATTTTAATGAAGATTAAGTGATTTTGTGCGCATAGGAATCGATACCATTGACTTAGTGTTGTTATTTCTATTTGGGTTAGGACAGTGCAGGCTGATCACCTGATTGTCCGAAAAGTAAGATGATCCATGCTGTCGGATGGGTATATCTGTAGGTATAGTCGTTCCTGCGCCTGATTTCAGATTGCGCTTGCGCAAACACTTGGGCACTAAAAAGTAAAAACTAGTCCTGCGCAGTTGGCCGATCTCTAGGAGATTGACCGCTACATGGTATAAGGAAACCAGGTATTCTCTTCGGACAAAGAGTAGGATAATTCCAGACGATGGACCAGTTGACGTCACAAACAATGTTGCCATTTAATTACATTGTTTAAACTGTAAGGGAGTTTTTAATATGTAGTAAATAAATAAAACCTAATCTCCATCTAGCTTACTATTTATTTTTCGTCTTATTAATGTATTTAGTAATTAATTTTAACTCAATACAATAATATTGCTACTTTTCAGAAGTATGTTAGAAAAAAATACAATATACTTGGGTAATTTATTTTCCAAAAATGGCAATACATTTATCGATTCTGTTTGATGACGTCATCTGGTCTCACGTCGTGAACCAGCTGTCACGGGAAGAACATACCATTATTTTCTTCTACCATGGACCGCTATTAACGTCAAGTTCTTTTTTTTGGGTTCTTGATCTATATTCTATTTCATGATGATTGACATTTCATGCTCACAGACTATCAAAATTTCTATACTCTCTGGTTATTCCTTTTCTCGGTCTTTAAGTTCAACCGGATTTACTAATATAATAAAGAGGAAACATTTGTATTTTTGTATGTAGATTGTAGTTCTAGGTATAAGGGTATAAGTCAGAATGCTTCCATGCTGGACTGGGTGTGAGAGAAAAACATAGAATGTGCCAGCTGCATATCATCCCGGGCATGCTGTAAAAATCAGCTAAGGGATTCAGTATTGTAATTTAGGCGATGGGCTGACAACCTGTCACTATTAGCAATATACAGATTAATATCCCTTTAAAATTTGTTACACGTGGCGGAACGACGTGTATTTAGGTCGTTTACGCTCTGCCTACCCCATTAGGGATAAAGGCGTGATTATATGTATTTATGTATGTCATATACGGTATGAATAAACTCATAAACTTCAGGACTGAATTTAAAAATTGTTTCATAAATACTGCGCTAACTCACCTTGAGTAACATACACTTAGGCCCGTATTTATAATCAGCTCTCAAGAGTGACAGCTAGTTTGAGTTCGTATCAGAAATGTCATTCCAGTACAAAATTACCTGTCAAATTCGCACTCAATATGGCTTTCAATCTTGAGATCGCTTTATAAATACGAGCCTTAGGCCCGTATTTATAATCAGCTCTCAAGAGTGACAGCGAGTTTGAGTTTGAATCAACAATGACATTTCAGTACCTACCTATAAAACGGCCTGTCAAATCCACACTTGATATCGCTTTGAAACTTTATAAATACGAGCCTTAGTTAGGGTACTCATTACCGCGAGAAAATATTTGATTCCCTCGGAAAATCTCTTAAAGCCGCGGGAAAACTGCGGTGCAAAAACTAGTCTTATCATACGTCATGCCATCATTTTAAAAATGAATTTTCAAATCGAGACCAATCGTGTTTTGCGGCTGGTAAATTACTGTTTCGTTGTTTCTTAGCAGAAATTTAAATATCGAAGCAACGAATCATAACTTTGTCATAAAACACACAAACATCTGTTTTGCCGCTTCTAACGTGTGAATTTCTTTGAAATTGTAAAGAAAATCAATTTTATGGGCCGCAAACACATTGTCAATGTTTGTTTACAATGATTGGAAAATTTAGATGACATTGGCCATAAGGGTAATAGTATAGTACTCTGACGCTAGTTTTATTTACTTCCTCTATGGTACTCTGTGGCCATTTATAAATTATTACCACTGTTATTACTTTATCTTGGTGTTATTTTGGTATTTATTTACTTTAGAAATGCTTATTTATCTTGTATCCGGTTAAACTTTTTAGCAATGTTCTCCTAAAATGTGTCGTTTTTGTTGTTGTTGTTGTCCTTGTTGTCAGCAGAAAGATGAAGAAGAGGTACGTTTTTACAGCATGCCCGGGAGGGGATGCAGCTGGCACATTCTATGTTTTTCTATCGCTCCCAGTTCAGCATGGAAGTAATTGGAATTATATTTATTGATTATAAATATCTTTATACGCTAAATCATATAAATCTAAACACATATTTAAACGAATCATTTGTGTCTACATCCATCGTACTGTAGGTACCCTTTAAGGCCTGGGTTATTTATTAAGGCCTAAATCTTTTTTGTATTTCGGAAAACTATGAAATCATGCTAGGTACATAATTTTCTAAATATTTTACTTATACTTATTTGCCATAAGAAACCATACAAAATTTTCGTTTTCAAACAAAATTAGCTTTTAAGAAGCGGTAGGCTTTATTTTGTACATCTATAGGCCTTATTAAAGGCACTTTTTAATATTGTTTATATCTCGAGCAATTTCTTTTATACTTGATTGTGTTAACTATGAAATTTCATTATTAACTTACCTACAAACTGTAAGATTATTTATTCGAAATGCCTTGTTTTGATGTAGGCCTTATTTGTATCAAGTATTTTTATTTGTCTCAAAGTTGCTTTCTTAGATTAAGGTCCCTTTATATATTTATTGATGTTGCGTTAAATGATTTCTAGCCAAAGTATTGCGTTTACTCTTGCTGACAAAAATATTATATTGATCTTGGAGATATTTCTCGTCCGATGAAGTATTAAAAACACGATCAAAACAGTTTTAACATGTTAAAAAAAATCATAAAGTCAGGTCTTCAAAAAACTTAAAACGGTTTTTAATGAATAAGACAACCGAGCTACTACGTAATTTTTTTCTTAAAACATCAAGCATACTAACCTTGATCCATTGTAGTAATATTTTTTGATTTTGATGTAATTTTCATTCATAATTTAACTAATTTGTCATTTTGTCGCTTACGTTTTTAATTCCGAGGGAGTTCAAATCTACTCTCCTTGTTCAGCACGTGGCTGTGCTGCGTTTGTGTGAGTGAGAGACAAATACCTATTTCGGCCCGCCGCGAAATATGGTTAGGCCTCTTAAGGATTGGTCTCCGGCTCCGCGCGCTCCAACTAGATTCCGCCCTACCTAAGAACAGTGAGGCTGATTTACACTTCGACAAGTACCTACAGTGGCGAGTTAAGTTGCGAGTGAGTGAGAGGTGAGTTGACCTATTTACTACTCGCCACTGTAGATACTTGTCGAAGTGTAAATCAGCCCGTAAGTGCGGCAACTTTTAATTCTAGTGTGCGTGAGACACTAGTGTGAAATACGAGTGTTTGCGTTCGTGTGCGTGCGAATCTCCATACAAATCCGGCTCGGGTACGCTGAAGTCAGCGTAGTATAAATTGCCACATTTTCAAGTACGTCGACGGAATCAAGTCGGAACGCGCGCGCGAGACCAATTCTTAATCTAAGTATCTAGACACGCGGTAGCGTGTCCAGCCAAGTTCAAGCCAAACGAAGAGAACTGGCGGGCAGCACCGTGTGTATTTTACAGGAACCATTACAATTTCACTAATTATTACATTACACTAAAGTATTACACTATTATTATTTTTACCAGGAGCAGACGGATGAGCGGGACCGATTACCGTTACCTGAAGAGATAGTACAGTTTCCTGTCCCCAGTGAGTTTTTTTTTACTTTGAATTGGTTTGCTCTTGACTCTAGATAAAAGGTCAGGGATGACAGTGAGCGTGACAGAGTCGACGATGGAGCGAGCAAGCCCAGAAAATGCCTTGAATGGCACTGGCAGTCTCACGCACCGACGGAACACAGCAAGATCACAGCACCGCGCTCATACTTATGAGATTACTTAAGGGTCTATGTGCTCGCGGCAACTGTCCCTTTCAAACCAGTGACAAAATGCGCGCTCTGTCCTTTTCTAGCATGGGGATGTTTCAAGCCGATTTCATATATTTTTGTATATATCTCATTCATCATCATTATATTTTTCCCGCCCGCATATTCGTTCGCTTGGATTTACGTACTTTCTTCCCTTTTTTCAAGTCAAAACTAATATACTTTCCGAATAGGTGTAGTATAAAAACAATTCTAGCAACACTTAACGGCCAAGTCACATAAAATAAAACTTTATTCAATAAATAGGAATAACTTTTAGAAAACCTTTTATAAGACTTGGCTCGCTTTTGATCTCACAACTTTTTTGTCCATAATCATTGCAATCGAGACTTGTAACATTATACAGAATGTTTTTATTGGGATACATTATACATTATAATTAAAATAATGCTTATAATTGCAGTTCCTCTATCTGGACCTCCTGGCATGTGGGCTAATGCCGCAGGTAAGAAGGCGATAGACTAGACTAAAGATATTTACTTACCTTTTTTTTTTTTGTTAGCCTGGGATGTCCTACTGCAGGGCAAAGGCCTCCCCTTTTTTTTCCACATTTCGCGATCTTGAGCCATGTTTACCCATTCCTTGTCAAAGACATCTAGGTCGTCACGCCTAAGTAGATGAAAAAATTAAGATAAAGTTTCGGGTTCTGATATTTTCTTCTATGGTCAGAAACTGCTCATTTCGTCAATACCACTCCGCGGATTGGTCGTTCTACATACCTGCCAAACCCTGAATTCGCGGCAATTGACTTTTTCGTGTTTGCCAGTCCGCAAAATGGTTTTTCAAAACGCTCAATTCAATGGCCGTAATAAAACCTATTTCGGGGATTGCGTGTTTTGAATTTGCCAATCGCGAAGTGTGCCTTTTTTTTTCAGCCAATGAGCGATTTCGGGGATTGTGCGAGGAAGCCATTCTATAAAGAAAAAAAAGTGTATTAAGTTTAACATGTACCTACTAAGCTTAAACAATTTTTGGGAATTTTATGTTGAAGCCGTAAAAAATAAATTGGTGATGATGATGAGTTGTTAATTCCGTGGCTAAGTTAGTAAATTAGGCGGCAATACATAAATCGTTGGACAAGACTTGAGGTTTGTTTTAGAATATCTTGTGGGTGTTGAAAAAAAGACAAATTATTTCATTAATACCATCTTATTTTCCCACGGCTTGGTGAGAAAAAAGAAGTCAGAACACGTGGAAAAATAAAAATTCTGCGGCTTGTTTTATAATATCCCTAATCTAATTATATTCCTCTGTATTCTAGATGGCCGGGTACCCGATGGCGCAGTACCAGCAGGTCACGAGAGCAATGGCGAGCTGATGTACGTGGCCAGAGCTCGCTTCAGAGGTGCCGTGATTCCAGGCAAGCTGGTGCCCAGCCACCGATGCGCTTTAGTGGCTTGGGGAGGCAAGGAGCACTGCGTGAAAAATTATCAGGTAGGTCGTCAGATATGAAGCTAGATCATGGACTAACTAACTCTAGAGGACTGCTAACCGCCATACTAGAGAGCGTACCTCGATACTCGATAAAAAGGTCAAAATGCGAGCAAACCTAGATGGCGCTGGCATATTGCTCGAAGAGTCCGTTGTTAATGTAGGTCATAAAATTGAAAAAAATCAATAACAACTTGAACCAAATTATCTTTTAAGATTTTTAAAGTAGAAATACACAATGAAAAATGCTGTTTAAAACATCTGAATTAAAATACATATTCAGTTTAAACAATATTTCGCTAATGTCAATAGATGGCACTGCTAAGTAGCGGTGTACGCAGTTTATAAGGGAGGTTATAAGTCCTCTTTGTTTTATTCGTCCATGGCTAGATGTTCGTAGCAAGACGAGACTTACCAACTACCAGGTAGGTCATCAGATATGAAGCTAGATGTTCGTAGCAAGACGAGACTTACTACCAGGTAGATCATCAGATATGAAGCTAGATGTTCGTAGTAAGACGAGACTTACTACCAGGTAGGTCATCAGATATGAGGGTAGATGTTCGTAGCAAGACGAGACTTACTACCAGGTAGATCATCAGATATGAAGCTAGATGTTCGTAGCAAGACGAGACTTACTACCGGGTAGATCATCAGATATGAAGCTAGATGTTCGTAGCAAGACGAGACTTACTACCTGGTAGATCATCAGATATGAAGCTAGATGTTCGTAGCAAGACGAGACTTACTACCAGGTAGGTCATCAGATATGAAGGTAGATGTTCGTAGCAAGACGAGACTTACTACCAGGTAGATCATCAAATATGAAGGTAGATGTTCGTAGCAAGACGAGACTTACTACCAGGTAGGTCATCAGATATGAAGCTAGATGTTCGTAGCAAGAGCCAGCCCCCAGATGCCATGATTCCTGGCAAGCTGGTGCCCTCCCATGGCTGCGCTTACGTGCCAGAAGCACGACAATCCCGAGTATTAGGTCGGCCATTCATCAGATAGAAAGTTAGTTGATCCATTCGCGTAAGGAGGTTGGTGCCGATTCTGTTGGAAAGCCAACATAACTTATTTTAATAGTTCTGCCACTTTCTAAAATCTAAATAAAATAAAGACAGAAATACTTAGAGCAACACGGCCTTACGCTCTGGAAAGGCCGTGTTGCTCTAAGCAGAAATACAACTAAACAGCTGATTATAATTCTGTCAAACTGACGTAAATAACGTGCAAAATAAGTCGACACCATCGAGCATGCCATGTTATTCAAGGCGAGTAATCTCAGTTTGACAGAATTATAATCAGCTGTTGTATTTAAAGTAAAGTAAAGTAATCATTTATTTTAGTGCAAAGATACATAATAGGTAAAATTTACATTCTTGACTTATTAAATAACACTAAAAAAGGTAGTCACTTAGCACATGCTGTAGCACTAAGCACTACAACGCTGTAGTATTTCTGTCTCTATTTTATTTGAATTTTTTTTAAATACTAAAAAGCTTCGAGCTAGGGGGTCGCCAGATATTTTTAAGATACAAGGAGGTCGCGTAGTCAAAAAGGTTGAAAAACACTGTAATAAGGCATTTGCAGGTGCTAGTCGGCGGTTTTTACCACTGGATGCCCACAAGCGGCTCCAATATTCCTCCCAACTCGGTCCCTGGAGGTCGGAGCGAGGATGGAGAGACCATGTACATCGGGCGGGTCCACCACGAAGGCAACGCCACCATCGGCAAGGTGAAAATACTAAAAATTGTATTAAGGGTTTATGTGCTCGCGGCAACTGTCCCTTTCAAACCAATGACAGAATGCGCGCTCGGTCCTTTTCTAGCATGGGGCTGTTTCAAGCCGATTTCATATATTTTGGTGAAAAAAATCCAAAATGGCGGAAAACAAGATGGCCGCCATACAAAATAAAAAGTCGAATATCTCCTAAACGATGAGAGATAGGTGGAGAGTGCTCGAATAAATGTTATAGGGAATGATAGCGGGTAACTTCTGGTGATCACGAAAATCCAAGATGGCGGATCTAAAATGGCGCCTGATATAAAAAATGCTCCGATCAGGCTGAAATTTGGCTGGTGAAATGTTATTGAAGTACTTATGCAATTGGAAAACGGTGAATTTGAAAAACGAACTATCAATATCGAATTAGTACTTCAATGACATCTCACCAACCAAATTGCAGCCTGATCGGAGCATTTTTTATCAGGCGCCATTTTGGATCCGCCATCTTGGATTTTCGTGATCACCGGAGGTTACCTACTATCATTCCCTATAACATTTATTCGAGCACTCTCCATTTATCTCTCATCGTTTAGGAGATATTCGACTTTTAATTTTGTATGGAGGCCATCTTGTTTTCCGCCATTTTGGATTTTTTTCACCGCGATGTGAATTTGACCAGGGTGTGCTCCAAACTTTGTTCGAGCACCACTCCTATATCATTGAAATACTGTAATTGCTCCTATATAGTAACCTAACCGACCCTGCCTGCAGACCCATAGAGTGTACCCACCAGGGCAACATATCTCAAAAGTTACCTTAGGATGTGTACAACCAGTCTGAGACCCATTCATCCCATCACGCCAGTTTGCAAACTTTTCCGGCTAACCGCCGTACTATATCTATGAAACTTATACAATCGTTTGTCCTTACTGACTGACTTACTGATTGATCAACGCAGAGCCTAAACTACTAAAGCTAGAATAGTGAAACTTGGAGAGCAAGTTTTTTCTATTACGTAACCTCCCACTAAGAAAGGATTTTTGGATTTTCCCCCCCTAAAGGGGTAAAAAGGGGGTTTGTAGTTTGTATGAAAGTCCGTCAATTTTGAAGGTAGGATCTTCCAAAGTTTGTATTAAGGCTAATGATTAAAAAATAATTTATACGTGTTTCAGCATTTTTGTATTTTTCACCCCTAAGAGGGTTAAATAGGGGATGGAAGTTTGTATGGAAATTCCGTCAATTTTGATGGCAGGATCTTCCAATTTTGTTTTTGGGCTAAAAATTAAAAAATAATGAACACGTGTTTCAGCGTTTTTGTATTTTCCACCCCTAAGTGGGTTAAATAGAAATAGGGGATGGAAGTTTGTATTGAAATTCCGTCAATTTTAAAGGTAGGAACAGCGCGGGAACTCAATCCCACGGGAAAACTCTTAGCTGCGGGTGAAACCGCGGGGCGGAAAGCTAGTGGTTTAATAAAATGACTTCTTCTCATTTCCAGGTGCAGCGGTCCCACGGCGTCTGCTACGTCCCCTATGGTGGACGGGAAATCAATTTCACAGACTATGAACTCCTCGTCGCATCATAAACATCAAGCAAGCATAATATAGGTATAGGACAGGGTTCATGGCCACTTAAGTTGTATACAACTTTTTTTGCTATAATTTATTTTCGGAGCTGAATTTCACAGTTGTTTCGTATCAGATATCTTGTCAAGGAACGGCAAATTTGTTTTGAATAGTTTTAGGCTAAAAACGTGATGTTATTATTTAAAAAAAAAGTTTGTGTTGCAAAACACTTGAGAAAATTGCGGTCACAGTTCCTTTAACCTAAATTAGGTTAACTTACCTCAACTTAAGTTAATTTAGCTACAGTAAGGTTAGGTAAGTAAGAAAGTAAAAAAAAAAAAATGGTCGAAATTTCATTTTTTTTCGTAATTTTTAAGGTTATTTCAATTTCAAGTGGATATTTTTAATGATTACAAATTTTGTGCCCAACATTTTTTGTGCCAAAAACTATCCATAACAAATTCGCCATTTATGGACAAGATATCTGATTGAGTCTGTGCGAAAAGAGAACAGAACAGACATAGAATTTGAGGGCACGCATTTGTATTTAATTAACCGTCGCTTGGTCGTGTGAGGTTTATGCCTAGGTCTTTCTTTAACCTTAACCTCAGGTTTTAGGTAAAAGACTAAGGCATAAACCCCACGCAACCAGCCGTGGGTTAAATAATAATAAATTCCGCTTTTTACATATCCGAAAGCTGTATTTTACTTATCTATAGTTCATTATTCAATAAAGCCGCACTAAGAAAGCCTTTCTAAACTAAAATTTTTACACTAAAACTTATTTGTCACATTGCGTGAAACGAAAACGTCAAAACAACGTCATACGGCCTGTCAAAATGTTAGGCGCGCACAACGCCATCTATTTTGAAACTGAGAATTTTCTCCGGAACGAGCAAATTAAAAACCCCCATTGAGAAATTCAGCTCCGAAAAAAAATTATATACCTACATACCTCTTAAGGAGGGAAGTATGGGAAATCGGCTAAACAAGATTCGGAAATTGACTAGTTTAGTACTTTCAAAAAAGTTTTATTAATAAGAACATTATACCATTCTATTCAGTATAAAATGGAGAACAACGAGATCAAATAATAATAACATACAGTCATATAATAAATTACAGAAAAACGCTTGAGAAATCAATGAAAAAGTATGAAATAGTCACGCAGCTCTTGACTAAGTGTAAGTTTTTGAGCGACGTAAAAGCAACAATACTTACATCAAATTAATCGCAAAAGAACAGAGAACACGTAGATGGTCATTGTTTTATAATTCGATTTAAATAGCAATTGCAATTAGTTATTAAATATGCAATATAATTTGGCTCATTTTTGTCATACAAATTAGTATGGCGCGCGCAGGTCAAAATTCAACCTATATTACGACAGGCACGATGTTCCATTCTTTCCAGCGTTGCCGTTAGGGTACATTTTACACATTTGACGTACCTTTTTGGGCTCCCATGTGTAATGTGTAATCTTGCCAGTACATGTGTAATTTCTTTGAACTCACCGCCAAAATATCTCAATCAAAGAAATAAATGAGCGCTGCTGCGTATAGAGAAACGTAGAGAAAGCTAACTCATTTTATCTCCCTTGCTCTAGCAAAACTCCATATTAAAGCATCTCTTTCACTCATCACAGAAGCAGCGATCTCACTACCCAATTTACCGGGCCCTAAAATGAGCTAAACCACCGTTTACCAAGCTACTTTTTCTAAGTGTTATTGGGTCATTCCTTGTACATACAGATTAAAAGAAAAAAGTAATGGCGTTTTCAATCCAAAAAACATCCAAAAAATTACTACAAAAAAAAAAGACTGCTGTTATGAGTGATTTGCGAAAAAAAATGCTCATGTACACTTTTGTCACAATATGTACACTTTTTGCGGCGGATATGTGTATTTTGGGATCTCGGTTGCGGCAACACTGATTCTTTCAGTCGCCTGCGGGCTGTCAAGGTGAGAGGTTACGGCCGCTCGCATCCAAAATTCCGCCATCTTTTCTTGTATACTTACAAGGTAAAAATCAAGTCTGTCACTGCAGTGGTACCATAGAACAAAAGTAAAATAAGTATACAATAAAAAGAGGTTTTATTTCAAGCACATACCCCATAATGTAGAAATAGTTTACATTACGTAAAATAATAATAATATTATACTAGGACTTTAAAAAAATATGTAGCAATTTTTTAAATAGGGTGTAATTCTACCCATGAAACTGAACAACTTTCCACAAAGAACATAGGTTGAATTACGAAAAATAAATTGGTCCTCCCATACAAATGGTGTCAGCGGCTCGAGTCAATTTCTATGGGCGGGACATTTTATTTTTCATATTTCGAATTATTAAAAAAAGTTGTTCAGTTTGAGAAAAGTTGTTCAATTTTGAGAAAAGTTTCAATTCCAGAAAAGTTGTTCAGTTTCCAGAAAAGTTGTTCAGTTTAAAATAAGTTGTTCAGTTTGAAAAAAGTTGTTCAGTTATGAAAAAAGTTGTTCATTTTTTAAAAGCTGTACAGTTTGAAAAAAAAAATTTTTAGTATAACATTGCCCTCGATTCTGGCCGCCCCATTCTTAACTAATTTTAAGATAGCGCTGTCACTTTCTTTACTTTGACATAAGAACAGGATAGCAAATAAACACATGTGTTTGACGTTCCTAATTTGACATAAGCTGCTTTAAATAAGAACCGAACATACAGCATGTTCCTTATTTTACGTTAAATAAGCAATCTAATGTCAAATTAAAGCAATTTAATGTCAGATTAGGAATGTCAATGTCATGTGTTTATTTGCTATCCTGTTCTTATGTCAAATATAAGAAAGTGACAGCGCTACTAATACTAATGCTGTCTCTTTCGAAGGGCATATGTGCAATATTTATGGCCTTACTGTACGTATGAGTGGAGATAAAGCATTGTATGTGTTCAGCACAATCCCCGAAATCGTTCATTGGCCGAAAAAAAGGATCATTTCGCGGATTGGCAAATTCAAAACGCGCAATCCCCGAAATGTCCTTTTATTTCGGTTGTATTTCGGCCATTGAGCGTTTTGAAGCAACCATTCGCGGACTGGCAAACACGAAAAAGCCAATTGCCGAATTCGGGGTTTGGCAGGTATGTAAAACGACCAATCCGCGTCGTGGTACTGATGAAATGCCAGCCCGCGAAGTGAGCAGTTTTTGATTCAACCACACCGCGAAATGGCATAGAAGAAATGCCAGATACCGAACTAAATAAAAAAAAACGCTGTCATGGGTCGTCGGGTCAACATGGGTCGTGTCGGCGGGGATGAGTTGTCAGTGCGGGGAAGAGTTATCAGTGCGGTGCGGGGTGAGTTGTCAGTGCGGGGTGAGTTGTCAGGGCGGGGATGAGTTGTCAGAGCGCGATAAGTTGTCGGTGCGGGATAAATTGTCAGCGCATCATAAGTTGTCAGTGGGGGACGAGTTGTTAGTGCAGCGATGAGTTGTTAGTGCGGAGATAAGTTGTCAGTGCGGAATGAGAGGACAACTCATCCCCGCACTGTCAACTCATTCCCTACTGACAACTCATCCCGCGCTGATAATTTATCCCACACTGTCAACTCATTCCCTACTGACAACTCATCCCCGCACTGACAACTCATCCCCGCACTGTTAACTTATTCCCTACTGGCAACTCATCCCGCGCTGACAATTTATCCAAATACAAATACAAATACAAATCATTTATTTCATAATCAAATATTACAGTACAATGCATTACACAAAAAAATAAAAACAGAGTATGAAACGGGCATAAGCACAGCTTCCAGCTGGTTTTAAGCCTACCCCTAGTCATTCACGGGCGTTCGAATATGTTAACAAAATATTATATAGATAGAGAATTAAGAAGATAAAGACACATCCCACACTGTCAACTCATTCCCAACTGACAACTCATCTCGCGCTGACAATTTATCCCACACTGACAAATCATCCCCGTTCTGATAACTCATCCCGCACTGATAACTTAACCCCGCACTGACAACTCATCCCCGCAGACATGAACCATGTTGACCCGACGACCCATGACATCGTTTTTTTTTAATGTAGTTCGGGGTCTGGTATTTTGTCAATACCACTCCGCGGATTGGTCGTTTTACATACCTGCCCATCAAAAAATACCCATCCTCCCTCGCTACAACTGTTCCCGCGCCAGGGCCAATCAAAGCTCCCCATACAGAAAATCCTTGCATGACAAACAGTTGCTGGTAGGGAGAGAGGATACAACAATAATAATAATTTAACACATGAAACACCATAATAGTGCTATCAGCTCCCCCCACGAGCAACCGTTTCTACGCCAGAGCCAAATCAAAGTTCTCCATACAAAAGACCCTGAGCTTGTACGGCAGCCATTTTGAAAAATGGTGGAACCAGAAAACGAATCAAAAATATCGAATCAATACGTCAGCGACCTCACACCTGCTAAATTTCAGACTGATCGGAGAAATTTTTTTTTGGGCGCCATTTTGTATCCGCCATCTTGGATTTTCATGACCACTGGAAGTAGCTCTCCATTGTCCTACCTATCTCTTATCTTTGAGGAGATATTTGACTTTTTATTTTGTATGGCGGCTGGATTTTGCCTAACCCTTACTTTGACAAAATATTGGTCATAATCCAGAGAAAAATTTAGTATTTTGTCAAAATCCTGAGAAAATCCGGTGTTTTGATAAAAAAAACTGGATTTTCTTAGGATTTTGACAAAGTACTAAACTATTCTCTGGGTTATGATTACGCGCTGAATACGCGCAGAGGACGCAACTCATACGTTTAGCGAATGCAAGGCCTGCGGATCATTTTAACCTTTTCACACTATGCTTGCGTTAGTATCGCGTATTTTGTACGAAAGTCAAACGCGCTGAAAACGTGCAGAGAACGCGCGTGTGCGCGCGTATTCAGCGCGTTTTGCTATAGGGCAAGGTGTTAAATTGGGCTATGACTTCTTCCCAGCTAATACTTTCTGATCTAGACAAGATCTTTATTTCAGGTGACAGGTGTCTAACTTAAAATGGCAATGTCTCAATAACTATCGATCCTAGAGTACTGGTGTATAGGGACAAATGATAAGCCTTGACAAGATTTACATTTCAAATGACAGCTGTCAAAAGTGACACGGTTATCCGAAATGTAGATCTCGTCAAGGCCTATCATTTGTCCCTATACACCAGTACTCTAGGATCGATAGTTTTTGAGATATTGCCATTTTAAGTTTGGCACTTTCAGGTCTGTTTAGTTGTATTGATGTGAATTATTCAAGACCGGAAATTGCTGCTTATTTTGAAGTCTTGTACCGATTTCCACCAGTTTTTGATTTCATTTAATCTGTTCTTGTTAAATAATGTAAAAATAAACGTTTATTTGATGTGTTCTATGTATAAAGGGTAGGTACCTATAAATGTGATCTCTGATCAGTGTTCACTGATGTTCTACAAAAAAATTAAAAGAGTATTTGTTTTTCTTGAAGAAAAAGGGAAACTCTTGTCGCATATAAATAAGTAAGAAGAAATATTTTTTATTTTTTTATTTTATAGTACAATACTTACCATTACCACGTTAACGCTACGTACAAAAGTGAACATCTCTATTATGCTGAAGAATGTTCTCGCTCTTAGAGGCGCAAAACGTATTTCAATGGTACCACTGCAGAATCAACCTATGTGTGTGTGGACGGCCTGTGCCAGTATGAGTAGCGAAATAACGTAAAATTTTGACAGATTTCGAATACCGAGCTCGAGGACATAGACCCTTAAGCGGCCACCATGTACCTACCTACATTCGTATTTATCGACACTTTAAGCAGCTCGTTATTATTATTACTTAAACAAACGAATAGAGTGCCTAAGCACCGGTTTTGGCCATCTTAAGACCATTTTTAGCCACTTGATATTTAAGTTAATTTGTAAAAAGTTTAACTATTCAAGTAGATTTTTTATAGAAATTTGAAATATTTACAATACTAATTTCAAAACAAAGTGGCCAAAAAGGTACACTGGCCACAAACGGTACTTCTACCACGATAAAATGAACTTTAAAAAATGAGCTTTCAGGCCATTAACACACTATACGCGCAACGCGGCGTATTGTCTACGGTTCCATTGTTTTCACACCGCGCCTACGCGCGGTGCTAGCTAGTGTGCCATACCCCGCGTTTTTTCCATACAAACCGATGTACTTACAAAGAACGATACAGCTCCGCCGCTCCGCGCTACGCCGCGTTGCGCGTTTAGTGTGATAATCGCCTCAATTAAGCATTTAGTATGGCTTAGTAAGAATTATGTAATTGTTTTTTTATGATGCACTGCATGATATGTTATACTTTATTAAATTATTTTTATGTATGTGTGTTGTTTTTTCAACGATTTATCCAACGATCACAAGACAAGTAATTTAAAAAGTTCAAGATTCAAGATAATTTATTTGCAAGAATATAGTAGATATTTTACAATAGGTCTTAATTTAAATAGGAAAGCACATTATATTCGACTTGCATGCAAGCGTGCAAAATATTCAATATCCGCTAGGTAGTAATTATAGGTCAGTATGCTGTTTCGCTTCCGTAGGTCTGCTGTAAGAGATTTCTTCATAGAAATAAGCTGGCCTTTTGTGTTGTATTTCCTTAATGTGTATGTCCTCTGTTTATTTATTGTGTACAATAAATTGTTAAATAAAAATAAATAAATAAATAATTTATACATAGAGTCTGTCTAATGAGTCGTTGCACACGGAAATGGCGCTAAATTTAAAAATATCTAAATGTAAACACAGAAAAAGTACAATAAAACTATTTTGATACTTTTATTTTATTTGTATGGAAATATCAAAATAGTTGTTTTTTTGTATAAAAGTATCAAAATAGTTTTATTGTAGTTTTTCTGTGTTTAAATGTGAAAGATTTTTAAAATTCGCGCCATTTCCGTGTGCAACGACTCATTAGACAGACTCTATACATTATTTATTACATGATCATACATCACAACATTTATACTTTAATACTATCTTATAATTCATAAATTCCTTAACACTATAAAAACATACATACATACATAAAATCACGCCTTTATCCCAAATGGGGTAGGCAGAGCGAAAACGACCTAAATAAGGTCGTCCCGCCACGTCTGACAAGTTTTGAGGGCTATTAATTACAGATGATTATGTAGGTAGTGTATTGCTTTAGTGACGGGTTGTCAGCCCATCGCCTACATTGCAATAATTGAAACCCTCGTATCCCTTAGCTGGTTTTTACAGCATGCCCGGGAGGAGATGCAGCTGACACATTCTATGTTTTTCCATCGCTCCCAGTCCAGCATGGAAGCACTATAAAAACAGTTATCTAATAGGCATCCTTTCAGTCTGGATTTAAAAGTGCTGCCAGTCAGCACATTTATATCGTCCGAAAGGAGATATATATTAAAATACACAATGTTGACATTCATTTTATAAATTTTCTTGTTAGCAGGAGGTTGATATAACTGATTAGCAATGTACACCATCCCGACTTAACTAAATCTCAACTAAAAATATAGAGGCCGTTTGGTATTTGCCAGCCAGTCCACGGAATGGTTGTTGTACAACACTCATTGGTCGAAATAGAAGGACATTTCTCGGATTGTGCGTTTTGCAATGCCCAATACGCGGAATGTCCCTTTTTAGACCAATGAGCGAAATCGGGGATTGTGCGTAATTTGTAAAACGTTTCCCAAGTTTTGATGGTGGGTAATAGTATATACTATAATATACTATATAGTACTCTGTGGCGCAAACCGCGTCATGCCAATTTAAAAAAAAAAAACATTTATAAAAAAAAACTAAAAAAAACCAGTATCATAACTTGTTTTGTCACTCTAAAAGGAGGTTAGAAGAATAGCACATCACCATTAAACTAATTCTTATTCTTCTAACCTCCTTATACAACGTGTAACAGAAAGGGTATATATGCATCGAGAAATGGGTGAATCTACCCATGAAACTGAACAACTTTCCCTAAGGAACATTGGTCGAAATACGAAAAAAATATTTTGATTTCCCATACTAAATGCGCTATCAGCTGATGCATAATGTATGGAATACCAAATTTTTTTTTTCGTTATTCGACCTATGTCCCTTAGGGAAAGTTGTTCAGTTTCATGGGTAGATTCACCCATTTCTCGATGCATATACCCTTTCTGTTACACGTTGTAGAGTGATAAAACAAGTTATGATACTTGTATTTTTTCAGTTTTTTTTATAAATGTTTACTCTTTTGGGTTGACGATTGCCAAACACGAAAAAAAAAAACTTTACTCTTTGAAGACTATTTTAGTTTACGCTCTTCGCCTTCCCAAACGGGAGAATATATTAAAAAAAATTAGAAATGTTTATCGGAAACTATGTTAGGAATGTTCTCCTAAAATGTGTTTGAAATGTTTTAAAAAGAGAGAAGAGGAAGTCGAGGTATTTACCATATTTCAAGTCTTATTTTATATTTTTAGTCCACAATGTCTTTGTATGTATTTTATCCCGAAAATCCCAGGTAACCATCCCGACTGGGCGTCCGCTGCGTTAAGCGGGTGCACGGCGCGGGCGCCCGCGCGGCGGTTTTGTTTCATATTATCTCATCGACGGGCTACCCGCTTAACGCAGCGCTGCTCTATGAGATATTATGAAACAAGACCGCCGCGCGGGCGCCCGCGCCGTGCACCCGCTTAACGCAGCGGACGCCCTAAAAGAATATCGAGTATATACCTACTCGGTTTTTATGAAAAACACGAACAAAGAGCTGTTCTAACCTGTCTGATCTTTGTAGTTGTATGGAAAACATGGCGGGCGGACTAATAGATCCGGCTCTTACGAGAAGAGTTTTAGCTGTGTTTTTAGTATGTTGAACACTGCGTGTTTTTTCATACAAACCAGGGTACAGCTTACAGCGTCACAGCAGATCTGCGCCCCGTCGCGCTAGGACGCTACCTATTTCCTTTGACATACATACATACATACATAAAATCACGCCTTTATCCCTAATGGGGTAGGCAGAGCGAAAACGACCGAAAGGTCATTCCGCCATGTCTGACAAGTTTTGAGGGTTATTTAAGATGGTCATGTGTATTGCAATAGTGACAGGTTGTCAGCCCATCGCCTAAATTGCGATACATTAAAACCCTTGAACCCCTTAGCTGGTTTTTACAGCATGCCCGGGAGGAGATGCAGCTGGCACATTCTACGTTTTTCTATAACTCCCAGTCCAGCATGGAAGTAATGGAAGTATTTCCTTTCTATTCATTCAACGTAGATCCCAGGGATCATCGGGTCGACCGACTCGAAACCACACACAGATCTCGAAAGAACAAGGAAATGTGAAAAGAAGGAAGATGCTGAACTTTAGTGGCCACATCACAGGCCTTTTCCTTTATTTGTAGTCACAGGCTAATTAACTAGATTTCCCGAAGAGCGCGACGGGGATAGCGGCGGCGCGGCGTATGATCACATCTCCCGAGTAGGTATTATACCTACGTATGAAATTGTTATTATTTTTAACAGGAACCTGAAGAGTTACAGCCTAGAGCTAAACCGCAGCAACCTGCAGCTCCTGTCACCGGTGAGCTTACCACATTTCATATCGAAATAATCTATTAAGGCCCCCTTCTTCCCCTTTTCTCCTTCTTCTTGTCTCTGTCTTTTTCTTTACGTATAAGGAGTACAGAAAATAACCACACTTTCGCCCGCTTTTACGTTTTTATTTTATACAGAAAAAAATAAGTGCCAAATTATAAATCTATCCGTTAATATTCCTGTCAAGCCTGATTAGTAAATGAACTGTTAAATTTTCATAAAAATAGCATTCACCCAAGTCCACAGAAGAGTAAATGGAGCTAGCGCTCCCCGATAGAAGGGCGATGTGAGCTTTTGACGCGTGCCACTGTTAGGTACTCAGTACCTATATCCGTCAAGCGCTTGGAATCTTACGTCAGTCTTGCCCAATTTCTTCTTAATGCGCCGCTTAGTAATATTTTTCGAAAAAAATCCACATTGTACAATAATTACTTGTCTGAAAAATTATAAAACAAGTACCTTGAAAAAAGACAGAATTTTCTACCATCGGATAGTCACAAACACTACTTTTTTCAAGAAATTGTTGGTTTAAACGCAAAATGATTTTGATATATCACTAGTGTTGTTCAATGATCAATCAATTGAATTTATCGATATCGATGTTCGTTTAGCGGGAAGTCTTACATTCATTTAGCGGGAAGTGTACTGATAAGTGTACTACTAATTCCTAAAAAAACAACGATCATTCTTATTGCTAACATTTGTCTGCGACTTCCTGATATGTATAAGACTTTGGCCTGAACTAAGTACCTATACAATACTATTTTTCTCAAACATGCACGTAAGAAAAAACAATACGCGAAGTGCCATATTGACGGATACCAACCCAATAATACCAACTTAACAACAAAATAAGGAAATAATGATTCAAAAACACGGAAAAAATTGAATTTCATACAACATTATTTCCTTATTTTGTTGTTAATTTGGTATTTAGTTTTTTTTATAGATTTCCATGTGGTCTTTTGTATGGACCATCCACTAGGGCCAAGTACTAGGCTGTACCGTCACTCACCTTTGCCTTAACAAAAGCGGCAATACAAAATAAAAATTACTGGTGGGAAATTGCGAAAAACAATGCCATCAAACTGAAGTTTTATTTCAATGTTCTTCTTTTTATGCAGCCATTATATGTCCCACTATAATGCTCTTAGATTAGTTAATACGAGTATATTACTTACTGCTACAGTATTATCGAATCGGCCTCTAGTGTCAGTAGTTCGGTTGCAATTGCAAGTCCGGTTGTCCGAACTAGTGAAACTTTTTAGTGTAAAAATTTCTGATCAAATTTTAAGAGTTGAACGTACCCATGAAACTGAACAACTTTCCTAAGTGCATCTACACCTTTTCGTCTCTATCGCTCACTCGCGGGCTGGGATTTTTGCACTCTTTCACTCCTGTCACAAAATAATATAGTACACTTATACAACGTGTAACAGAAAGGGTATATGCATCGAGAAATGTGTGAATCTATCCATGAAACTGAACAACTTTCCCTATGGAATATAGGTCGAAAAACGAAAAAAAAATCGTGACCTTTCATACTAAATGCATCAGCTGATAGCGTATTTAGTATGGGAAGTTTTTTTTTTTTTTTCGTATTTCGACCTATGTTCCTTAGGGAAATTTGTTCAGTTTCATGGGTAGATTCACACATTTCTCGATGCATATACCCTTTCTGTTAGGTACATGTTGTATAAAGTCTTTTTAAATTAAGTACAAATATTTTAAGGATGGATTTCTGTCATCAACCTGAACAACTTTCCCCAAGGAACATAGGTCGAAATATGAAAAAAAAAAATGGCCCTCCCATACAAATTGACTCCGGCCGCTGACACCACCAAAATAAATAGGAACTTGTCTTTACTATTATAACTGTCAGCTGCGTGCCACTCATCATCATATGTTGTTATCAGTCTAATACTTTAACACTATCTATACAGAAATAAAATTATCATCTAAAATAATTTTAAACACCAAAAAAACATAGCTCTAATCAAATCCTTGTTAACTTTTGTGTTCGTAAAACGAACGACTTTTATCGATAACTTACAGAATTTTACCACATCCCTGGTCTGGGTTGCCAATCAAATTTGTAAATTGATAAGGGTAAGCTCGCACTGCGATATTTTATCGCGCGAAAAAAATCGCCAAAATATGTGATGTATAGAGTTGTATGAAGGTGCACGCACTTACGGAAAATATATTTGCGCGAGATTCCAAATACAATTTACAATGTAAGTTATACTAATAAATATTGTTATAAAATAAAAATTGGTGAGAGTGAAATTTTACGAGTAAAAAATGACAAATGTCAAAAGTCAAAAATGTCAAATGTCAAACGTAAAAATGTCAAATGTCAAAAAAATTTCAATGTCAAATGTCAAAAAATTTCAAAAGTCAAAACTGTCAAATGTCTAAGAGTAAACACGCAAGGCGTTTTTGCCCGCGGGAAAAAAGCCGCTGGCGCGGAAATATTCGCGCATTTGTATTTGGAATCTCGCGCGATTTTTTACCGAAGTGCGTGCACCTTCAAACAACATCATACATCACAGATTTTGCAAATAAAAATCGCAGTGCGTGCTTACCCTTATTTTTATTGGGCAAAATGATGAGCTTCATTCAAACAAAAGTTAGCCCGAAAATTGTGCAAAATATGTTCTTGTTGGCAACATTATTATTGGTTATTATTCTATCTTTGTCTATCGCTAGAGAATACGTGGAATAGATATATTATTCAACTATTTGTGGGCAACCAATAGCATCGAGCGTTTTTGTGTAGTGAAAATACAACGTATTTCTTTGAATGTGTGCGACTGGCGACAGCGGTTTTCACAGTTTTTCATACAAAATCAGAATGACAGCCTATCTATTAGGGAGCGGCAGCGACTTTCTCTAATCAGTGCCCAAGTCTCATAAAACTTAAAACATTCTCAAAATCGATGGTACTTCTGATTTTTTTTTATCGAGTCAAATGTTAAATATTGTGTTTTTATCCATAAAAGTTACTAGATCAAACGTTTATCTGTACTATATATATTTTTAGGATTTTAAATATGATGATTTCTATGAAAACAACACGATTTAGAAACATAAATTTCAGAGAAGGGGCCTTTAAAAACGACAAATAAGTCTTATTAATTTTTGTAGCAGCTTACTTGTTGTTGTTGAAATGGGGCTTATGCCTATACGTTTCGACGACATACGATGGTCTTCATGAGGAGCTCGGGGTTGACACACCACCGCACGTCAGGTGGGATCTCCGCAAGGTGTACCTAATCTATGAGAAGCGCGATGGTGTAGTAGGTATAGTGGAATAGATAGGGCTGGAGGTCGTGGTTCGCATCCCACCACGTACCTACCAATGTGATTTAGGGTTGAACTTAATATTACGTTTATCTACACTCATGTCGTAAATCCTTCATTTACTTATCAGAAACGCTAAGCAAATGATATACCTTTCGATGCAGCCGTGACTAAGGAACCATACAAATTTCATTTCGTTATCGCAAAGCTGTAATAAAATGAAGTTTTTTTTTTTAATTTTTACGCAGATGCTTGCTATTTGAGCAAACTAGAAAAGAAGAAATAATGATTACTTTATTTTTGCTTTATTTTTACTTTATTTTTATTTAAATTTGTTGTATGGGTGTAGATAAACTATTGTATGAAACTGTACATAATTAGTATTTAACACTCGTGTATACTTTTTACGTGAAACCACACTCGTGTTAAATATCCCTCATTATGCAACAGTTACATAAATAGCTATTATTCGGCGATTTTACGGGAAGGAAAACATCGTGAGGAAACCTGCACACAGCTACGAAGAAAATCAAAGGTTGTGCGACCAGTATTGGGCCCATAACAACTAAGGCCCGATCGCCCTATTTCAGGGTAGGCTCGTTTCCCTCGGTGGAGATGATGATGATGATTTTTACAATTTTAAGAGGGGTGTTGACCTGTAATTTTTCATACCAAAAGCGTTAACTTTTCCAGGCCAACCCACTGCCGCCTCGGCAGCTCCACAAGGTTACCATGCCCCCACTGCCGCCCCTATGTCCTACCCACCACCGCCTCCTCCTCAACCTTATTACGGACCTCCACAGCGACGTCCGGCGCGGGCCCCGCAAGCCAGCAGCGGGCCTGGTTGGTTGGGTAAGATACTTAACTACTACTTATTAACTTCTCATGACGAGCGTAGCAAGCAATTAAAAGCGAGAATTGAGGATATTGACGGAGGTATTAATTAATTATTGGTGAGCGTAGCGAGCGACCGCTGGAAATCACGGCGAGCGAGCGTAGTTGAGCGACTTCTACTTGACGAGCGTAGCAAATGGGAAAATCTATAAGTTATACGGGGTGTAAGGGACAGCTTCCCGCAAACTGATAGGGGTTGCTCGGTCAACGAAACTAAACAACTATCACCAGGAATTTCATTCAGGAAATGACCAAAAAATTTTGCTTTTCCATACAAAATTACCAGTTCGATTAGACAATTTGTACCTACTGAAAAGCAATTTTTTGAGCAACCCCTATCAGTTTGCGGGACGCTATCCCTTACATCCAGTATAATGTTCATTTCAATTTCAATTTATTTAACTTTCGGACAACAGAAGGTCCATTATATTTGTTAGTAACAATGATCTTACAAGCTAGGTTAGTAACGAAAAACAAAACAAAATTAAACAACATGCATACATACATACCTACATAAAATCACGCCTGTATCCCTAATGGGGTAGGCAGAGCAAAAACGACCTAAACATAGGTTGTTCCGCCACGTCTGACAATAGTTTCGAGGGCTAATACAGATGATGATTATGTATATTGCAGATTGCTATAGTGACGGGTTGTCAGCCCATCGCCTAAATTGCAATACACTGAAACCCTCAATTCCCTTAGCTGATTTTTTACAGCATACACGGGAGGAGATGCAGCTGGCACATTCTACGTTTTTCTATCACTCCCAGTCCAGCATGGAATAACATACATTTACAAAAATACCGCTGGTCACTCTTTGTTGCCCTTGACCAGTAATGTTTCTTTATATCTAGGTACGGCTGCGGCTGTAGCGGCTGCAGGCGCCGGTGGAGCCCTATTGCAACAACAACTCGGCGGCGGCGCTTCGCCCCCACCTGAACTAGGTATGTAGCCTTCGAAGGATTTCAAACAAAGCTTTGTCATTCAGCTTTTTGCAAAGAACGTAGGTATCTTTTCCCAGTAAGATTGAGAAATCTTTTTACCATTGTTCAATTATGCGTGTTTTCACAATAAATCTAATTAGATTAAATCATCCTACGGCACATGCGGGTAGTTTCCATCAAAGATATAGAATAGAGGGGTAGATAGAGCTAGAGTTTTTTCATATAGGCTTCCTTCTTACACCAATAGATAACGTCATATGAAAAAAAGAGAAAGCTATAGTACTCTGACCGCTTCAAAATATGCGAGTGAGAGTGACGCCGTTTTGTCTATAGCTACACATTTTTTTTTTTTGTCATTATTTTGTTTTTATATTGCCAGGAACCACACACGACATATTTTATAAAGTTTGTGTACATTCACTTAAAAAACAAATTAATATATTAAATCACCAGAAAACACTTGTAAATCACAAACGATGTTTGGAACCAAATGGTTACAACCAGTTTGACCTTGATTCGGCTAGTGGGGCGCCACGCTTAAGACGGTAAAAGAGGTATATTGTTGTGTCTTTTTAACGCAGGGAAAATAGCAATTAGGAGTAAAAGAGTGATAAATAGATTTATGAGTTCAATTCAATGCACTCCATCTACCCCTCTATTCTATATCTTTGGTTTCCATGGTCTGACGACATTCTAACACAATGAAATCACGGCTCTCTGTGGACAGAGCGCCAAGTAAATAGGTACCTCATAAAAAGATGAAGCATTTTATACTTCTTTATCACTCCCAGGCCAGCACGGAAGATGTCCTTTATTTTGTTTATTTTCACGATTTTAATTTGACAGAGTATGAAGAGCTGGAGCCAGAACCAGATGCAGAGTACGATGATGTTGATGCTGGTGATTTTGATGACTAAAAGAATAGAAGACGTAGGTTTCTCTGGGCCTATCCCACCACAGGTTGGGGTTCTTTGAACTTGTTATGATCTGAGGTCCTAGCCAGGAGACTGTTTATGACCTGAGGTCAATAGCTATAGTATTTCCAACTCGGTGCTAGAAAAAACTACGTCAGTTTCATATTTTTTTATTCAAAAACATATTTCAAAAATAAATTATACAAGGGGTGCTACCCTGAGCCAGGTGGCGCCCTCATCAGTCAAAAAATCATTACTCACTGAAAAAGCAATTAATCGAAAATCCGGTAAACCAGATTGAAATAAAAGCAAAGAAGATAATTTAGAACATCATAAAGTTGCAATTCATAGTTCCTGGTAGTAACAGAAGGAAAATTTGCGAAAAACGGCCACTTTTAGCACTTTTGGTAGCTTCAGTACCTATACTTTAATATATTCCGATTAATTGCGTTTTCAGTTAGTAATGATTTTTTTACTGATGAGAATAAAGCCTGTCATTTTGTGTCTTGAGCGAAAGGAAAAGGTCGCCAGTGTAGACGCACTGATGAAATCCTTACATAGTATAAAAATACTAACTTTGTAAAATGTTCTACCATAAAATGATAATCTATAAAGATTTAGAAATCTATATTTTTTTGTAAAGTGGGATAGGAGTTAGAACAAAAGTTGATGCATTTTAAATAATAATTAGGTTTTATTATTTATTTGTTATTTGGCGTTTTTTTTACTTAAGCTGGGTGTACAAAAAATACTGAAAAACTGTTTTTTTAACTTGAAAACTATTCTCATAGAAACTTCTTATTTCACGGTTAGGTCTAAATATTTGTAAAATAATTTGGTTACGAAGTTATACAGGGTGTAACGGACAGTGTACCGAATACTAATGAAATGAAAAAACTCAGGAAATGAAAAAAAAATACTTTTCCATACAGAATGACCAACACGATCAGACAATTTGTATGGAAAGGCCAATTTTTCTTTTTTCATTTCCGTTAAAGAATTTCCCGGTGAAAGTTGTTCAGTTTCAGTTTGCGGGAAGCTGTCCCTTACACCCGGTATAAAAATTAGTCCAGTATATACAATTTTTTATTTTATTGGAATATTTATCATGGAGCTTTTATTTATATTATAGCAGTTTTAATTTGTAACTCAAATTACTTGTATTTATTAAAAACACCAGTTATGATTCTATATTTAATAAAAATATGTTTTGTTGATAAAAGATGAAATTAAATCTACCTTCATGTCAGGTTTCACATACTTGTATATTGTAAAACCATTTTAAACAATACGGGGTGTAAGGGACAGCGTCCCGCAAACTTATAGGGGTTGTTCAGTCAACGAAACTGAACAACTACCACCAAGTTTTTTTTTTTTTCAGGAAATGAATTTGCTTTTTCATACAAAATGATCAGACAATTTGTATGGAAAAGCAAATTTTTTTTTCATTTCCTCAAAAAAACTCCTGGTGATAGTTGTTCAGTTTCATTGACTGAGAAACCCGATAGGTATTGTAATTGAGGCGATGGGCTGACATCCTGTCACTATAGCAAAATACAGATCCATCGGGAACAACCCTCAAAATTTGTCACACGTTTACGCTCTGCCTACCCCATTAGGGATAAAGGCGTGATTATAATGTATTTATTTTATGTCATATACGATATTGTTATTAATTGGGCTCTGGCGGGGCTGAGTAAACTTGCATGTGCTAAATATTAATAAAAGAACTTGTAACTTTAAATAAACTTATATTTTTTCAGCACAATACAAAAAATACGTTATGACCAAAAGCCATTTTGTGAAAAGACAAGGATAGCAATATAAAAACAAAAGAGATAGAATTAGCCATCTTAAAAAAGGTTCTAATATTGGTTCTCAACAGATATGAATAAACTCATAAACTTCAGGACTGATTTCAAAAATTGTTTCATAAATACAGCGCTCACTCACCTTGAGTAACATACACTTAGTTAGAATACTTATTACCGCGAGAAAATATTTGATACATACATATAATCACGCCTATTTCCCGGGGGGGTAGGCAGAGACCACATCTTTCCACTTGCTACGATCCTTACATACTTCTTTCGCTTCTTTCAGTTTTGTGGGGCAATTGTATTAGAATAAGAGATTATTGTAAATGAGTAATAAATAAATAAATACAATACGTTCATTAATCTTTTCATACACGCTCGTCGGTTTAGGGTACTCTTGACCTGACCTTTCTTTAGGACGTCCCCGATTTGATTCCCTCGGGAAATCTCTTAAAGCCTCAGGAAAACTGCGGTGCAAAAAACTAGTCTTATCATACGTCATGCCATCATTTTTAAAATGAATTTTCAAATCGAGACCAATCGTGTTTTGCGGCTGGTAAATTACTGTTCTTTGTTGGTTCTTTGTTTCTTGACAGAAGTTTAAATTTCGAAGCAACGAATCCTCAGAAAACGAATCATAACTTGGTCATAAAACACACAAACATCTGTTTTGCCGCTTCGAAATGTGAATTTGTTTGAAATTGTAAAGAAAAACAATTTTATGGGCCGCAAACACGTTGTCAATGTTTGTTTACATGATTTAGTGACCAAAATTAAGACTTGGCTTAAAGGACTAGAATCCAAGCCATAAAATATTTAAAAAAAAAATGGTTCCTTTGCCCCACAGACCTATTAAACAGTATGGACAGGAACTATTGTACTATAGCTACAATGAATTATACGAATATTTATATTTTCGACATAAAAGTGAGCAATATATGTTTATCTCTTTTCGCCTAACCGTTAACGCCATTTACTGAAAGAGATATACATATATTGTATTTTCCAGTTTCTGGCAATATTCTTTTATGACGTCACGATTTTGGGCGCGCGTGCCACCCTGCCATTTTATATTACACTTGTCATTGGTACGTGCGCTGTCAAACGGCTGTTTGTTTACCTATGTTTTATCAGAAAATTTTGTGTTTATTCAGAAAATACAAGCGGTTTTTGATTATTTGATGATACATTAAATGTTACACATGCCAAAGTGCTGTATAGAGTGGTGTGGTGCAAGAAAAAGTAAAAATCAACCTCAACTTTCATTGCACACGTAAGTTGCCTATTTTCTTGATTTACCGTGGTTATATCGTCAATCTGTTTGTTGTTATGTTACTAGTACCTGTGTTTAATAATAAGGAAGAGATTAAATTGGTTTATTTTCTGTATCCAAGTGCTTTCTTATTTATTTTCATATGAAAGATTTACATACAAACTCTGCCTAAAAGTAGTGATGTAATCATAAGAAGGATTGATATCGATAACATTTAGTTATACATAACAACTGATAAATGCAAAATACGGATAGACGGACGGACTTCACGAATGAAATAATAAGGGTTCCTATCCTAGTCTACGACGGAACCCATTTCACTGATGTAAGTTGTTAGTTCAAAATGACGGGTGTGTCGATATCGATTTATCGACGTTTTTTTTAGCATCCCTAGTGAAAGACGCCATGTTTTGTTCCACATCGGTTGTAGGTATGCACGTTTTTTCTGTAGGTATTTCTCGTCCATACTGTTTAATAGGTCTGTGCTTTGCCCTGAGCCTTTGCCTATCTGTAATGGATGAATGAAAAAAGAAAAAGATTTGATTGAAGTGAAGATTTTGATGACATTGTTGGCCTTATACAAATTTATTACTTTCTTTAACTTTGAAGACAATCTTATCTGATCTTATCTTGTATTTATTTACTTTAGAAATACTTATTTATCTTGCATTCGGTTAAACTATTTTAGCAATGTTCTCCTAAAATGTGTTGTGGTTGTTGTGAGAGTAACGCAAAAGAGGTAAATATTTTCTTTTATTTACTTTTTTAGTGCACAAGAGAATATGAGAGTTTGTAGAGGTGTTTGTATGTAAGGTACATACACAAATCACGCCTTTATCCCTAGAAGGGAAGGCAGAGCAAAAACGACCTGAACAATAGTCGTTCCGCCACGTCTGACAAGTTTTTTTTTTTTTTTATTCATCCATTATAGGATAGGCAAAGGAACAGAGCCGGGTTATTACAGATGATTAATGTATATTGCTATAGTGACAGGTTGTCAGCCCATCGCCTATAAATTGCAATACACTTAAACCCTCGAATCCCTTAGCTGGTTTTTACAGCGTGCCCGGGAGGAGATGCAGCTGGCACATTCTATGTTTTTCTATCGCTCCAAGTCCAGTATGTAAGGTACTTGATACAAACAAGGCCTACCTAATTTAAAATCACTATAACTCTTTTATATTTGTAGATTATAAATATCTTGAAACGCTATGTGTTGCTTCATATTAATCTAAACACATTATTTAAACGAATCATTTGTGTCTACATCGTTCGTACTTTTTATTAAAACATCAACAAAAAAGTGTTACTTACGGTACCCTTTAAGGCCTGGGTTGTTTATTAAGGCCTAAAATTTCGGAAAACTATGAAATCATGTTAGATACATAATTTTCTAAATGCCTTTAAAGTGTAAGCACTATTTTTTACTTATTCTTATTTGACATAAGAAACCATACAAAATTTTCTTTTTAAACATACCTAATTAGCTTATTGCGTTATGCACATAGGCCTTATTAAAGGCACTTTTTAATATTATTTATATCTCGAGCAATTTCTTTTATACTGTATTGTGTTGTGTTAACTATGAAATTTCATTATTATGTTCCCTTTAATGATAAGTACTTACATACAAACATAGGCCTTATTAAATTGTAGGCCTTATTTGTATCAAGTACTTTTTTTTTGTGTTTGGCAATCGCCAACCCAGATTTGGGGACACTTCTGCCAGTGTCGAGTGTAGAAGTCTACAGTACCTATTCTTTCTTGAGTAATCTTAACCTACACTAACCTAGCTTAACCTAGAACTCATTGGTACCCACAATCCAATTCTGTATGAAGCTTTACGTGGGAGCGTCGAAACCATACAGGATTGCGGTACTTCATTTCTCACTTTCACCACATTGTCTTTCACTACCGGCACATTTTTATGCTAATCCCACTACACTATCACAATAATAGCCGCGAAAAACTAAATTAGAAAGCCAGAAAATCCGACCTGCAGCGATTCGTTACGATTCCCGCGTAAAACCTCTACTTTTATTTGTCTCAAAGTTGCTTTCTTAGATTAAGGATTGGTCTCCGCACGCTCCGACTAGATTCCGCTCTACCTAAAGGTGTTAACAGACGACCGGACCGGACGACCATAGACAACACCGGACAAGCAGTTAGTGTTGCCCGGCCCCTTTGCCAAAAATAACATAAGTTGGCTCGAAAACTAACATTTTGATCACAAAAACTTAATTTGTAACTGTACTGGTGGTAAATAAAGATTTATTTTTTGTGTACATTCGTTTATCTCCCTTTTGGTCTCCGATTTATTATTATTATTATGTGTTTTACCATTATCTCGGGACTATAGAGTCGCGACATGAGAGGGTCAAAAATAACGTAAAATGTTACTTCTGTAACATTGTGGCAACACTGTCCCGTCAATAATAATAATAATGTGCGGCGGACCTACGTCCACACGACCGGACCGCACCAATTTGACAGTCCGGTCCGGACGTCTGTTAACACCTTAAGAACAGTAGCTCCGTAAGTGCGGCAACTTTTTAATTCTAGTGTGCGTGAGACACTAGTGTGAAATACGAGTGTTTGCGTTCGTGTGCGTGCGAATCTCCATACAAATCCGGCTCGGGTACGCTGAAGTCAGCGTAGTATAAATTGCCGCATTTTCAAGTACGTCGACGGAATCAAGTCGGACCAATTCTTAATTTAAGTATGACACTATTATTATTTTTACCAGATACGTGAACAACGGCAACGGAGACAGAGTAGGAGGGCTAAACAAGATGCTCCTGCTCCTGTCACCGGTGAGTTTTTTTTTACTTTGAATTGGTTTGCTCTTGACTCTAGACACAGTTCAGGATGACAGTGAGCGTGACAGAGTCGACGATGGAGCGAGCAAGCCCAGAAAATTCCTGTTATGGCACTGGCAGTCTCACGCACCGACGGAACACAGCAAGATGTTTGACGCCGGACTCCGGTGAGAGGGTGGTCGCGAGCCAGGCGGCCCCTTGCGGAGCCTACCAACGCTCTGTTGGGATCATTCAGGCAGACTTATGTACAGGCAAGCCTGTGTTGCCGTTGCCCGGGGTGGACTACTAGGAGGTAGATCCCATCCCACCCCAAGTTTATCACATGTCCTATTGAAAATTCTATGATAAGGGATAGGGCCTGCCGGAGGTTGTGGTTCACATCCCACCCCACCAATGTGTTTTTTTGAATTTCATATGTACTGTATGTTTATTCGGCGCTTTTACGGTGAAGGAAAACATCGTGAGGAAACCTGTACACATACCTACGAAGAAATTCTAAGGTTGTGTGTGAAGTCGATCAATGCGTAGGTACCTATTGGGCTCAAATCGACTAAGGCCCGTTATTCAGGGTAGGTTCGTGCGTGCCCCTCGGTGGGGACATATGCGCTGATAATGATTATGAAAATACACTTCTGTAGGTCTGCTGTAATTTTTTTCAACATAGGTACTTATTTATGAACTAGAATATTTTCAAATGTTGCAATTGTTCTTAGATGAACCTTTATATTTTTAGAATTTTCCATTGATTAGTTTAGGACATTATTATTATACCGGGTGTAAGGGACAGCGTCCCGCAAACTGATAGAGGTTGCTCAGTCGACGATACTAAACACATATAACCAGGTTTTATTCAGGAAATGAAAAAAAAATTGCTTTTCCATACAAATTGTCTGATCGATGTGGTCATTTTGTATGACAAAGCATTTTTTTTTTTAATTTCCTGAAAAAAATCCTGGTGGTAGTTGTTCAGTTCCGTTGACTGAGCAACCCCTATAAGTTTGCGGGACGCTGTCCCTTACACCCCGTATTATTAAAAACAACCTTTAGCCGGTAGTAATCACCTTAAACCAGTATTTTCCTTACTTTTTTTAGCTCAACCCACTCCTGTTTATTACCCTCCGCCCCCGCCTCCACCACCGCCTGTCTATTACCCTCCGCCCCCGCCTCCACCACCGCCTCCCCCACCGCCTGTCTATTACCAACCGCCCCCGCCTCCACCACCGGCACCAAGTAAGAAGAGTAACATAGACTATTTTTATTAAAAAATACATCATTACCACGGGAAAACTTATTTAGCAGCGGGTGACCCCGCGGACAGGAAGCTAGTATTCTATAAACTGAGTTGGAAATACTATACACATACATACAATACATACACAAATCACACCTTTATCCCTAGAGGGGTAGGCAGAGCAAAAACGACCTAAACAAAAGTTGTTCCGCCACGTCTGACAAGTTTTGAGGGTTATTACAGATGATAATGTATATTGCTATAGTGACAGGTTGTCAGCCCATCGCCTATAAATTGCAATACACTTAAGCCCTCGAATCCCTTAGCTGGTTTTTACAGCATGCCCGGGAGGAGATGCAGCTGGCACATTCTATGTTTTTCTATCGCTCCCAGTCCAGCATGGAAGAAATACTATACTTTAGCTTCGTGCATTTTTGGTTCTTAATGTGCTAGTCTAAAATTTGCACCAAAATAGGTCTGGGCACAGAAAATGACTAAGTATATAGCTTTTTCGAGAAATAAGCTACAGGTTTTTCCCACCCATGAAACTGAACAACTTTCCCTAAGGAACTTAAGTCGAAGTACGAAAAAAAAAATGACTTCCCGTACTAAATGCGCTATCATTTGTTGGGATATACAACGTGTAACAGAAAGGGTATATGCATCGTGAAATGTGTGAATCTACCCATGAAACTGAACAACTTTCCCTAAGGAACGTAAGTCGAAGTACGAAAAAAAAAAATGACTTCCCGTACTAAATGCGCTATCATTTGTTGGGATATACAACGTGTAACAGAAAGGGTATATGCATCGTGAAATGTGTGAATCTACCCATGAAACTGAACAACTTTCCCTAAGGAACGTAAGTCGAAGTACGAAAAAAAAAATGACTTCCCGTACTAAATGCGCTATCAGCTGATGCATTTTGTATGGAAGGCCAAAATTTAATTTTCGTTTTTCTACCTATGTTCCTTAGGGAAAGTTGTTCAGTTTTATGGGTAGATTCACATTCACACATTTCTCAATGCATATACCCTTTCTGTTACACATTGATAATTAAAATAATGTTTATAATTGCAGTTCCTCCACCTGGACCTGGACCAGCCAGGTGGCTTGATGCCTCAGGTAAGAAAGGCCCTAGATGGACTAGACTAAGGCCCGTATTGATAAACAGTTCTCAAGTGTGACAGCGAGTTTGAGTTCGTATCAGAAATGTCATTTCAGTACAAAACGACCTGTCAAATCCATACTTAATATTGATATCAATGTTGAGATCGCTTTATAAATACGAGCCTAAGATATTTACTTACCTAAGTAGATAAAAAAAAATTAAGATAATGCCCTCGATTCTGGCCGCCACATTCTTAACTAAATTTAAGATAGCGCTGTCACTTTCTTTACTTTGACATAAGAACAGGATAGCAAATAAAAACATGTGTTTGACGTTCCTAATTTGACATAAGCTGTTTTTTTTTTATATATTCTCCCGTTTGGGAAGGCGAAGAGCGTGAGCCCATGCAGCCTAGTCTTCAGAGTGTATTTTCTTCTGTCTTCTTATACCTAATCTAACCTACGCTAACCTAAAAGTCACTGGATTGCGCCGGTGATTCACATTCTAATGCTCAACAGACTTTTGCGCGGAGATAACAATCCGAATCGTACGGTAGCGCCTTCCTTTGCTTCTTACTCCCGCCATATTGTTCCTCGTCAGCAGATCATTCTGTTAAATCCACCACATTAAATACAACAAACACTGCAAGGAACTAATTTAGAAGATCGAGGAACAAAGTCCGTCAGATTTTTCATGCCCCCCGCGCAAAACCCCAACCTAACCTAACCTAACCTAGAACTCATTAGATCGCGAGTGGCCGCCATCTAATGCTCTCTGATGATTTACGCGGGAGTGTCAAGTCGAACCATATAGGATTTCTGTACTTTATTTCATACTTTCACCACATTGTCTTTCACTACCGGCACATTATTATGCTAATCCCACTACACTAACACAATAATAACCGCGAAAAACTAAATTAGAAAGCCAGAAATTCAGTCCATACGTGTGATTCGCTACGGTTCCCGCGCAAAACTCCCATAAGCTGCTTTAAATAGGTAAGAACCGAGCATAGAGCTTGTTCCTTATTTTAATTTAAGCAATTTAATAAAATAAAAAATCTAATGTCAAATTTAAGCAATTTAATATCAGATCAGGAATGTCAAAGTCATGTGTTTATTTGCAATCCTGTTCTTATGTCAAATATAAGAAAGTGTGGCTACTTGACTGGGTAGCTTAAAAAGTTCAAAACGTTTATACTTAAAACTGATGGCTAAAAATATTGTGGATTTCATTTATCATTAAAAAAAATGCTAATTTAGATTTTAATAATCGAATTAAAAGTATATAAGTTATTGATTTGATTAGTCAATAAAAATACAAGGTCATTTCGGGGATTGCGTGTTTTGAATTTGCCAATCGCGAAGTGTGCCTTTTCTCCGGCCAATGAGCGATTTCGGGGATTGTGCGTGGAAGCCATTCTATAGAGAAAAAAAAACATAGGAATTTTTGAGGATTTTATGTTGAACGTGAAAAATAAATTGGTGATGATGATGGGTTGTTAAGTGGCATAACTCATAAATCGGTGGACAAGACTTGAGGCTTGTTTTAGAATATCTTGTGGGTGTTGAAAAAAAGTCAAATTATTTCATTAAAGCCATCAATTTTCCCATGGCTTAGTGAAAAAAAAAAGTCACATCACGTGGCAAAATAAAAACTCTGCGGCTTGTTTTAAAATATACATACATATAATCACGCCTTTATCCCTAATAAGGTAGGCACAGGCAGAGCAAAAACGACCTAAACAAAGGTCGTTTCGCCACGTTTGACAAGTTTTGAGGGTTATTACGGATGATTGCGTATATTGCTATAGTGACGGGATGTCAGCCCATCGCCTAAATTGCAATACACAGAAAACCTCGAATCCCTTAGCTGGTTTTTACAGCATGTCCGGGAGGAGATGCAGCTGGCACATTCTATGTTTTTCTACCACTCCCAGTCCAGCATGGAAGAAATATATTTAAAATATCCCTATCTAAACTTATAAAATCGTTTGTCCTAACTGACTGACTGACTGACTGACTGATTCATCAACGCAGAGCCTAAACTACTAAAGCTAGAATCGTTAAACTTAGAGAGCAAGTTTCGCTTATAACGTAACCTCCCACTAAGAAAGGATTTGTGGATTTTCCCTCCCTAAACGGGTAAAAAGGGGGGTTGATGTTTGTATGAAAGTCCGTCAATTTTGAAGGTAGGATCTTCAAATTTTGTATTTAGGCTAATGATTAAAAAATAATTTATACGTGTTTCAGCATTTTTGTATTTTTCACCCCTAAGAGGGTTAAATAGGGGATGGAAGTTTGTATGGAAATTCCGTCAATTTTGATGGCAGGATCTTCCAATTTTGTTTTTGGGCTAAAGATTAAAAAAGAATGAACACGTGTTTCAGCGTTTTTGTATTTTCCACCCCTAAGGGGGTTAAATAGGGGATGGAAGTTTGTATTGAAATTCCGTCAATTTTAAAGGTAGGAACAGCGCGGGAACTCAATCCCACGGGAAGACTCTTAGCTGCGGGTGAAACCGCGGGGCGGAAAGCTAGTCTAATTATATTCCTCTGTATTCTAGGTGGCCGGGTACCCGATGGCGCACTACCAGCAGGTCACGAGAGCAATGGCGAGCAGATGTACGTGGCCAGAGGATACTACAAAGGTGCCCTGATTCCAGGCAAGCTGCTGCCCAGCCGCGGAAACATGTCAGTGGCTTGGGGAGGAAAAGAGAACTACGTGTCTAGGTACCAGGTAGGTCATCAGATAGGAAGCTAGATGTTCGTAGCAAGACGAGACTTACTACCAGGTAGGTCATCAGATATGAAGCTAGATGTTCGTAGCAAGACGAGACTTACTACCAGGTAGGTCATCAGATATGAAGCTAGATGTTCGTAGCAAGACGAGACTTACTACCAGGTAGGTCATCAGATAGGAAGCCAGATGTTCGTTGCAAGACGAGACTTACTACCAGGTAGATCATCAGATAGGAAGCCAGATGTTCGTAGCAAGACGAGACTTACTACCATGTAGGTCATCAGATAGGAAGCTAGATGTTCGTAGCAAGACGAGACTTACTACCAGGTAGGTCATCAGATAGGAAGCCAGATGTTCGTAGCAAGACGAGACTTACTACCAGGTAGGTCATCAGATAGGAAGCCAGATGTTCGTAGCAAGACGAGACTTACTACCAGGTAGGTCATCAGATAGGAAGCTAGATGTTCGTAGCAAGACGAGACTTACTACCAGGTAGGTCATCAGATAGGAAGCCAGATGTTCGTAGCAAGACGAGACTTACTACCAGGTAGGTCATCAGATAGGAAGCCAGATGTTCGTAGCAAGACGAGACTTACTACCAGGTAGGTCATCAGATAGGAAGCCAGATGTTCGTAGCAAGACGAGACTTACTACCAGGTAGGTCATCAGATAGGAAGCCAGATGTTCGTAGCAAGACGAGACTTACTACCAGGTAGGTCATCAGATAGGAAGCCAGATGTTCGTAGCAAGACGAGACTTACTACCAGGTAGGTCATCAGATAGGAAGCCAGATGTTCGTAGCAAGACGAGACTTACTACCAGGTAGGTCATCAGATAGGAAGCGAGATGTTCGTAGCAAGACGAGACTTACTACCAGGTAGGTCATCAGATAGGAAGCCAGATGTTCGTAGCAAGACGAGACTTACTACCAGGTAGGTCATCAGATAGGAAGCGAAATGTTCGTAGCAAGACGAGACTTACTACCAGGTAGGTCATCAGATAGGAAGCCAGATGTTCGTAGCAAGACGAGACTTACTACCAGGTAGGTCATCAGATAGGAAGCGAGATGTTCGTAGCAAGACGAGACTTACTACCAGGTAGGTCATCAGATAGGAAGCCAGATGTTCGTAGCAAGACGAGACTTACTACCAGGTAGGTCATCAGATAGGAAGCCAGATGTTCGTAGCAAGACGAGACTTACTACCAGGTAGATCATCAGATAGGAAGCCAGATGTTCGTAGCAAGACGAGACTTACTACCAGGTAGGTCATCAGATAGGAAGCTAGATGTTCGTAGCAAGACGAGACTTACTACCAGGTAGATCATCAGATAGGAAGCCAGATGTTCGTAGCAAGACGAGACTTACTACCAGGTAGGTCATCAGATAGGAAGCCAGATGTTCATAGCAAGACGAGACTTACTACCAGGTAGGTCATCAGATATGAAGCCAGATGTTCGTAGCAAGACGAGACTTACTACCAGGTAGGTCATCAGATAGGAAGCCAGATGTTCGTAGCAAGACGAGACTTACTACCATGTAGGTCATCAGATAGGAAGCTAGATGTTCGTAGCAAGACGAGACTTACTACCAGGTACGTAGGTCATCAGATAGGAAGCTAGATGTTCGTAGCAAGACGAGACTTACTACCAGGTACGTAGGTCATCAGATAGGAAGCTAGATGTTCGTAGCAAGACGAGACTTACTACCAGATAGGTCATCAGATAGGAAGCCAGATGTTCGTAGCAAGACGAGACTTACTACCAGGTAGGTCATCAGATAGGAAGCCAGATGTTCGTAGCAAGACGAGACTTACTACCAGGTAGATCATCAGATAGGAAGCTAGATGTTCGTAGCAAGACGAGACTTACTACCAGGTAGGTCATCAGATAGGAAGCTAGATGTTCGTAGCAAGACGAGACTTACTACCAGGTAGGTCATCAGATAGGAAGCTAGATGTTCGTAGCAAGACGAGACTTACTACCAGGTAGGTCATCAGATAGGAAGCCAGATGTTCGTAGCAAGACGAGACTTACTACCAGGTAGGTCATCAGATAGGAAGCTAGATGTTCGTAGCAAGACGAGACTTACTACCAGGTAGGTTTGGCGTGATGTGGTAACAGATAGACAGACAGACAGACAAAAATTAAAAAAGAAATTTGGTCATGGTATCGCTAATGCCATTGATTCGTGGACGGCACCAACTTAACTAAATCTTAACTAAAATCATTGCCGTCCCTCTCTGTTCTCTCATGATAGAAAATGACAGGTACTATATAGACTTATATTAGTTAAGTCGTGTTTTTTTTGCAACTACGGTACGAATTGCTACCAATAATGCCTGTTGCAATTATTTTTTCGTAAAAATGTTCAATATACAGACACAACACAACCCTTCTAAACTCGGGAATGGAATTCAAGATCAAAAATGTAAACAAAGATCTGTCATGTCAAAGTGTCATCTAAAAGACATTTTATTGATCGCAAACATTTTTTAAGAGGTAATTTTGGAGTCTGTACCTTTCTCTTGAAGGAGAAGGGTATCTTTGACTCCACGTGTCTCAATATTAGACTCTCCCTTATATAATTTATCAATAATTTACGTGACATTGGCAGAATTGTGACTACACAAAAGCCATTAATTAAGAATTGAA
Source organism: Scrobipalpa atriplicella (assembly GCA_029255725.1). Classification (NCBI taxonomy): domain Eukaryota; kingdom Metazoa; phylum Arthropoda; class Insecta; order Lepidoptera; family Gelechiidae; genus Scrobipalpa; species Scrobipalpa atriplicella. The sequence continues at coordinate 1,128 of JARACY010000724.1, read as the reverse complement.
GAGGTAATTTTTTTAACCCTCGGGGCGGAACTACGATGACTGAAATAATATTTTTTAGTCTCGTGATTTCGATATAATTTATGTATTTCTATTTCCACATTCCACATTTCTATGACCACAACAAAATGGAGCGGGTTTTTTTTATTCTGATGGGACAGACTGACTGACACGACCAGAGAGAAATCAGGCGCAGGACCGACTATTTACATGCCCATCCGACAGCATGGATCATCTTACTTTTCGGACAATCAGGTGATCAGCCTGCAATGTCCTATAACCAAACTAGAATAGAAACAACAACACAAAGTCATTGTCCCCCACCGGGAATCGAACCCGGGACCTTCGGGTCGTGAGCCCATGGCTCAGACCGCTGGACCACGGAGGCAGTTAGGTTAGGATACAAGGAGTTCGCGTAGTCAAAAAGTTTTAAAACATACATACATACATAAAATCACGCCTTTATCCCTAATGGGGTAGGCAGAGCAAAAACGACCTAAACATAGGTCGTTCCGCCACGTCTGACAAGTTTTGAGGGTTAATACAGATGATGATTATGTATACTACCATAGTGACAGGTTGTCAACCCATCGCCTAAATTGCAATACACTGAAACACTCGATTCCCTTAGCTGATTTTTACAGCATGCACGGGAGGAGATGCAGCTGGCACATTCTATGTTTTTCTATCACTCCCAGTCCAGCATGGAAGTCATGGAAGTTTTAAAAACACTGTAATAAGGCATTTGCAGGTGCTAGTCGGCGGTTCGAACAACTGGGTGGCCGCAAGCGGCTCCAATATCCCTGACAACGCGGTCTTCGGAGGTCGGAGCGAGGACGGAGAGACCCTGTACATCGGGCGGGTCCACCACAGAGGCAGCATCACCATCGGCAAGGTGCAGATACTAAAAATTGTATTAAATAAGAACAGGGTGTTAATTTAATTGCGTGCCATAGCTTAGGGGGTGTTTCAGTAACGGAAAAGGAGTCCATAAAAAAAAAAACTAAAAAAATTAAGAAATCAATCGTCAGGTATTTATTATGATTCCAAGAGCTGCATCTAGCTCTCGCGCTATAACCAGACCCACACGTTCAAGAACCAACATATTTTCAACATCATTGTGCAAAAGGG
>JARACY010000723.1:0-79025 GCA_029255725.1 Scrobipalpa atriplicella | reverse complement strand
AAAGCACTAAAACTACCTTCTACTGGATTATATCATTTTCCTATAAAAATAATCTCATAATTTTCCATATTTACTGGTAAGTGCCACCAATCCTTTAGTAGACTGTTTCGAGCTGCCACAACCTGACTTCACCAAGTGGAAGGTACCGGGACCTGCGAATAAGTCACCAGGGGAAACTAAAAGCAAGAAGAGCAAGAAGGGGAAGAATTAGCTCCAAACAGCAGTAGATTATCTGATGTTTTACGTAGTCGAGCATTTCAGATTAGACGACCTCAATAGTCTAGAAAAAGCACTAAAACTACCTTCTACTGGATTATATCATTTTCCTATAAAAATAATCTCATAATTTTCCATATTTACTGCGTCAATGAGACTTTCATAGAGCAAACGCAACTAATGGAGGCCGTCAGTGACTTCACCAAGTGGAAGGTGCCTGAAACTGGCAACACACCTGAAATTAAGTAAGAAGAGCATAAAGGGAAAGAATTAGGTCTTAATCCTCACAGAGGTACTAAGAATGAAGAATGAAGATTATATAAAACAGGATGATATTCAATTTTTTTGACGCCATTTTTGACAAAGCAAGCTGTGTATTTTGGGGTTCAATCCGCTTTAATCTTTGCAATCACTAAAGTTTTCGTAGATATTTTCATGTTTTAATTTAAAAATATGTATATTGAATAAAGTATACTGTGTATTTTTTATATTCGACTGTCATTTTACGATAGATGGCGATAATATAAATAGACGGCTCCAGATTTTTACTGCAGTTTTTAAAAATAGATTTGTTTTAGAGTATTTTTGAACAAAGGCCAATGTCTTTCTTTGACCTTCGAAGAGAATTTGTCAACATGCTTTGACGCAGATGTAAGTATACTTTCCAATGAGATTAGTGATTCTTTAATGTTTGACTACTTACTCAGTTCAGTATATAATGTAATGTAACGTTGCTGTGTATGTCGATGACATTTTTACATAAGCGCATTTTTAATCCATTTTCTTAGTCTCTAACATTTCAGTACAAACGGCTGTCGCCAAATAGATGTAAGTTTTCTGAAGCTGCCTTAGTTATCTTGCCTGTACAATAAAAATAAATCTTGCATTTATTTAGTAGGTACCTTATACTTATTTATAAGCAAATTATATTTATAAAATATCCCTAAATACTGTGAATAACGTGCCAAAATTCATACGAGATGTTTATATAATTTTCAACGCAAGTTAAATTATCTCTATAATATTATATTTATACTTACAACCTTCTCATCATGTTACTAGTAATTACTTACTTGAATTTTTATAATTTCTAGAAATACCTACACACATGATTTGTGTGGAACCTTTTTTTTATAATTATCATCATGGTTTTTAGGAAAAAACGTTATGTATTGTTTGTCTCTATGAGTCTGTTATTATATAGTTATGTATCAGTTTAAAGAAAAAAAGTATCTAATAGATCAACATTTTATAATACGAATTTTTACTTTTTACTATAAGTTTGTCAGTTTTGTAGTTTGCTAGGAAAAATATTGTATCTTACTTAATTAATTGGTTTTATCGTGTTTAATTTTGTACATAAGTCTTATAAATTAGAACTGCATTTGCGATTTACCTACCTAATTAGAAAATAAGCATCAGAATTTGTAAATGAGTTCTTAGTTCATGCAGCTAGTTAGCTATAAATGAATGCAATTAGTTGTTATGAATTTGATTGATTGATTTGATTATACAGGTTTTCCAATAATTAATTGGTTTTCATTTACTTACACACCAATAGCTTCAAGTTAAAATTTTATTTTCAAGTATTGCAACATTGTATCCGTACAAACAATCTTAAATTTTAAATCTACTATTTCACGAATATATTTAAAACGAAAAAAAAAATGAGTAGGTATGTCAATTTAAAAACTTTGATCTCACATTTTTGATCAAATTCTTACATCCCAGGCACACAGTGACAAAACTTGTAAACGCCTGCGAATAAAGATATTGCAAATAAGTTTATTTAATAAGAGTTTGTAATTTAATTTTTACTTAATTTTTGTAATAAAATAAATATAGTAAATTAAATGACGATAGAGCCGCATAATTATTAACAGTACTATCTCTAACTAGCGTTATTTATCAGTTATTTTCTAATAAATAACCTTAAAAACTAACAATTTCATCGAGTAAAATAATTGTATCGCGTTGATGTCTTTTGTATGAACGAAAAAGAATCATGAAAAATAAATCACTAAACCATAAAATGTACCTCGCTCTGTTTGTTTGTTACCTTTTCACGCTTGTATGGATTTTGGTTTCTGGCTGGATATGTAGGTATAACGACTTCGGGACGGGACATAAACATAAGCAGTTTTGGTAAGGAAATAGTTAGATGACTAGCTAGGCCTACTATACGACGCCTTCGGGTAGTGATGGGTTGGTACTATTTTGACCTTAACTCTATACTGGCAATAGACCAATAGTTCTACATAAACTGCTTTTAACCAGATTAGAAGTCCCAAAACATTACTTAGCGGATCAGGCAGGTGCGTGACTCAGATTCCCATACAAGTAAGCATACCAATATTTGGCATGGCACCGTAGGAGGCGACGGCCTTCGCCATAAGACCTATTGCGCTACCGCCTTAAACAAACACTTAGAAACTCAAAGATTAAACTAATATCTACCTTATAGTTTCAAATACAAGGTGTGCAAGATTATAGGTGAGAAGATAATTAAGTTGGTAAGGATGGATAAGGAACGGACTAAGCTGATGTCAGGCTAAAGTATGCGCTTTATATAATAAAGGATGCAAAGAATAGTAGCTTTATTTGTTTTATCTTTGCATACGTATAAAATTATATTTATTTTATGCGTGAGTCATAATATGTAGTTGCATGGTAGTAGCTGCTGAACTGACTCTACTGACATATAAAAGTAAATAAAAATAAAACTAGACCACAAAACTGTTATCATCAGTTATTATGAAGTTTGTTAAGATTGTCACAATTTTTGTTTTTTCTTTATTGCATCACTTAATTTCACCACCACCATCTCTAGATATCAGTGTATGTTAGAACTCTGAAAACAGCATTTAGGTAACCCATCACCTAAAAAACATAGGTACCACCAGAGGGAAACCATTAATACAAGAATGATTGGTAGAAATGGTTGATGATTTACGAAATTTTATTTAATTTCAAATTTCTACTAAACGATACGATTAATTAAACTTTTCAAGCAGATCTCAGATGGGCCACTAGCAGACTACTTTAATTTAACACCTTGTATTTTTTATCTCTAAAATGGGGGCGAACAGTCAGGTCCTCTGTGATAATGATAAATGGTTTAGTCGCCATTATGTCATTTTAAGTCCTATTCTAAGATCCCATTTACATTATGAATGGTGTCTATTGATAGTTTTAGATATCCAATGTCAATAAAGCTTCTGTGACGCTGCGCTATTAAACGAGGGTAAGGTCAATCTCGTCAATATTGAACACTAGATCTAGTTTTGAGCATCGACTTATTTGATCATATTTTCTAGATCTAAGAAGTTTGAATGATAATTCTTTGAATATCATATCGGATGATGTCTGTGTTACGACTATCTTCTTCAGTTGCATGCACCTGACTATAGTTTTGACACCAATTTTATTTTTAAGTAGGTATCTTTATTAGTAAAGTAAGAAAAAATAGAAGAACATTCTAATAACATTAAACGCATGTGTTACAAATATCACCATATCATAGCTAGCTCTAATAAAAAGATTATTTATTCTCTCCATACTCTATATATACCCTACTCTCAGCAGCATTAAAAATAGATTGTCTCCAAAACTATGGTCGACGTTTACTACGTAGGTACCTTCACGTCACGACATGTGAACGTTATCACTACCTTATTCTCATTATCATACATCATACCTATCACTCACGTCACGTGGGTTGGGCTAGTATGAAGTAGCAGTTGTAAACAAACTACAGTGGCGCTTGCGCAACTAATAGCTGGGTACTCACAATAAATATCGAGCTCTAGAACGTTCTGAAAACGCATGTTTTTTTGTTCTACACGTGTTCCTCGCAGCAATACATTTGCAGTTGAACAAAGAACAGTTTGTTGAAAGATTTACATGTACCCTACCTACATACAAAAATACAAATTAAAGACTTAACTACAATAATATGCAGTAACCATGTGTTCCCAGAATGTTACTATTTGTTACTCGATTTTGTAGACAGCAGCGGTAGAGCCTTATGTGAGTGTCTACATTTTGTTGACCTACAACTGGGAAAAAGCAATCATCTATTTCGTTCCTTTATTCCATATCGCCACATTCTCGTAACTCATCCCCATCATCAAAGAAAATAAAAAAAACCATTAGCTAGTACCATAATAGGTATCTCCTAAGATACAGAACAAAAGTCATTAATCAAAACAAAGTCTGAACACAACAAAAAGAGCAATTTGGTTAGATTCCAATAAAAACACTACTAAAGTAACTGTCAAATCAGCACTTTGTTTTTTACAGCGGTACTGTACTCTACAATAGAAAGTTTATTTATAACTTTCTCACTCTTCGCCAGAACTTAAAATAGGCAACTTTCGTCATCAGTGCTGATTTCTTTCATTCTTAGAATTTGTCAATCACTTAGCTAAAGAATGGAAGCATAGCAACTACCGACCACTTTTTGTATAATCATTGTTTTATAGCATGTTCTACCAAATTCGTCTGATCCGCCTACACGGAATAATCAGTCTACAAGTTTATTATATACGATTTAAATAAAAGAGAGTGAATGAGAGGATTTTCTGCTTATACATACATATAACAATACATATAAATATAACATCTTCCAGATGCAACTTAGAGCTATGTATTTTCATTTTCATTCCTAATGATAAAGACATAGAATGTAACAGATGCCTATTTTCCCAGACCTACTGTAAAAAAATGTATGTAGAATCCCTAGGAACCCAAGGTATGTACCTACGGTGTTTTGCAAATCGGGCGATGAGCTAAGAACTAAATCAGAGTCAGAGTACGATCTAAAATCCTCAAAATTGGACAACCGTGGCGAAAACGGCTTTTATTAAGCCGTTGACTCGCTGCCTGCTCCATAAAAATATAGGAATGTCTGTTTGTTTGTGCTCTACATTTTTAATTGCAAACATGTGTGTCATTCATTTCGTGCATAGAGCTATTCATAACGATTAGTTAATTACTCGTACAAAGCAACTAAATGCATAATTTGATATATTTCTGGCAGTGGGCGGGATTCTTCTATTTATTTTGCTACAGACAGCCATTGCCAACAGGACTGGCGCAGAATTAGATTCACGTGGTGCTCCAATGTAATGTAGGAACTGTCTAATATTAGATATTCAAATATTAAAAGACGTGAAAACAAGTTGTGATCAAAATATTCATGTCTCGGCGTTCGGTGGTGGTCTTCTGTTTTACAAAAGTAGGAGTAGGCGAAAACGAAAGGGGGGCCGCAAAGTGCGAGTTTCTCGTGCTTCTTCATCATTGTGATATATTTTTTATTTTGATTTCTTTTGTGACATTGATACAATTTTCTTTGTAATAGACTCGCTTATGACTTTCTAAAAGTGTTCGTAAGAATTTATTTGGAAATAAATTATTTGACTTTAACTTTGACTTTGACTTTGACTTTGACTTTGACAACTTTTGCAGACGGTCTCTACAATTTAGTGTCTGATTTACTAGTATCTGTGACTCTACCAGTTTAGTTGGTTTGACTAGACATGTTGGACTGCTTTCTCTTATTGGTGCTGTAAGAGCCAGTAAAGGTACCAAAGGATTTCCACCTGATTTGAAGTGCCCCTATAAATTGATAAAATTTTTATTAAGTTTGTTAACGTAGGTAGAGTTTGATGCAGTTCAAATCTTGGTTTTTATGGCTAGAGAGCCAAGTGCTGTATTTAATTAATGACGTTAAAATATCATTGATAACGCATAATTATATTTATCGCATAACTACTGATAAGACCAAATCTAAATTCCACGCATTAAATATGTATTTCTAAAAATAAGTTTTTAAAACAAATATTTATAAAATGTTATCTTTTTTCATTATTAATAAATTAACTATTTTTAGCTCTACTTTCCCAAACACTGAAAATTCTTGTTGATCCAACACACCACAAATTAACCATTATCAAGTCCTCGTTCAACCATCGAACAGATGTTTCAGCCACCGCAGAGGCACTGACCCCATTTTTAAACGACAATCTTGGTAGCAACTGCAGAAGAATCTAGACAAAAACGTGACTGTAAAACTGGATACAATACAAATTGTTTTGTTATCATTTCGTGTCCACTCTTGATAGCGATTGTTGTATTGTTGTTATTGCAATCAAACAAACGCCGGACTTGACGGACGTCTGATCCCTACTGAATAATCCAACTGAATTCAATAGCCCTCTCCTCAAGGTAGAGTCGTGTAATTAACGGCCTATTGAAGTTAGCCAAGTTATCGCTAGAGACACGAAAGCGTGAAGCGTATTGTATGGAGTGAAGTCACGTTCCGTCGACACGTGCCAGACCAGGCGGAATCACGTGTAAAGTTCATTATCAAATGTCGCCAGTGTGCAGCGTTTGCCCTATTTGCGGGAGAATGTAGAGCATGTGGTGACAGACTACTGATTACAATGGTAGCAATTCGTAGTTGCAAAATACGCGACTTAACTAATATAAGTCTATACCTGTCACTTTCTATCATGAGAGAAGAGAACAGAACAGGATGGCAATAATTTTAGTTGAGATTTAGTTAAGTCGGGATGGTTACGAATCGGGCCCAATATGTACGTACTTTGAAAAATTTATATAATAAGACCTAGGAAGGTATAGGTTGCATGCGAAAGGAAAGTACTAAGTAAAGTAGAGTCCCACTCTATGCATAATATGCATATCTTTTTTAGGAGAACTTAGTAAAAGCTATACATGTATAAGGCACGGTTACCTCTGTTAAATATCTTAGTAATGACAGTAGAAGTTTAAATTCTAAACCTGTCGCTACAATGAAGTACTTAAGGTAAATGGGGTAAATTATACAATAACGCGACAACCCCAGCTAATAAGATAAGTATGGTAAGTGGTAAGTGCAAATCTCTTGTTTCTTGCACCCCGGCTCGACTACGATCGGCCATGTTCGGCCAGGGTCGGCAAATATCGGCCAACATCGGCAGTTCTCGATAGTTCCATTGGACTGGCCGTGAAAATCAGCTCTATCGTAAAGAGACAATTTGCACGTCGCCGCGCGACAATGTTATGGTCGCTTGGTATGGTCGTAAATTTTTGTGATGGTAATTTTTATTCTTTCAGTCCAGTAATTTCTGTGACTGTATCGGTCCACTTAGGTATTTTTTAAGGTATTTTGGTACTTAAATTAAGATTTTAATTGATAGTAAATATTTTTTATGTTTTTAACGAATTTATATACCTAATGATTTTGACTTAAATAGATAAATATATACCTAGGTGTATAAATACCAACCTACCGAACTAAAAGCATCCTGAGAGAGCTGAAACTACCTACATACTCATAAAACTGAGTACCTTACTACATGTTTAAATCTAACTGTATGAAAGACATATGGGGTCTCGATTTCATACTGTTGTTTTCAATCTATCTTACATTTACACGAAAAAGCTCTATGCAGGAGTAGGTTCTCAAAACATCGGGAAGGTTCTACACACTTCCACACCACGTGCTCTATGTTTTTTGTTTCGCAAAAGTCAATACACTACTGCGGGGCTGCGTACAACCACAGATAATATAATAGGTACTATACTGGTACAACGAACGGACCGCTTTGATTTGCGGGTCGACGACCTTGGGGGCGGGAGAAATTAGGACATGTTACCGTACTATGTAAATCGGGGAAATTGGGTGACTTTTTACTAGTGACCTTACTCTAAACTCTAAGGTAAGATGTCAGTAATAATAATAAGATAGCAAACGGCTTTTCCCAATAAATATAAAATAGAAATAAGTTTTCATTTAAATCAATTTCTTTTTTAGACACAAATAAATATTCACCCTCCAAAAAAGAACTACCTATCTTCACATTAAATATTTATTTTTATACACGCACGTGGCTGATAGATTTTTACTGTTTTTCTTATCATCAGCTGAATGTAGAGCCATATGATAATGATAACACAAATTGATAAGAAAGTCATATTTAAATGACTTTTATGCTCATTTTGCTAACTTATCATTGGTTTGAAAACAAAAATAAGTATGTAAATAAACATATTTGGGTACACAACTAGGCGTGCCTATTTTCTTCAACCTTTAAGCACACATTTATATAAATCAATACACTTACATAGCTGTACTAAACCTAATAATTAAATTGGTTCATATAATATTATTAATTTTCAAAAGATTTTAGATTTAAATAAGTACCTAGAGTAGAGTAGTGCAGCTTACCTATACGTCACATCAGACATCGTAACAAAGTCGTTAGTAACAGTTAATTACGCGACTGTTACGCAAGAGTTACTGTTTCATTGGAGAAGTTATAATATGATATGACGTACCTATCTTATTCTAGTTCTAGGTACTTATTTAAATCTAAAATCTTTTGAAAATTAATAATATTATATGAACCAATTTAATTATTAGGTTTAGTACAGCTATGTAAGTGTATTGATTTATATAAATGTGTGCTTAAAGGTTGAATTTTGATTTATGAGTGACTCATTTATTTCTTAGATGTGCCATATGATAAGTGCATTGACGTGATTGTCAGTCAAGTGAGGGAATCCCAATTCCCCGATTTGAACAGCATAGTATAAGTTGAGCTTGTCATTAATTCAGTCAAATGCATAAATTATTCAGTAGCATTCGCGTTCAGCTTGGAAGATTATCAGTAAAAATATCATATCATAAATTTTAAATCTTAATTAATAAACACCAAGCAATCATAATCCTCTCCTGTAGTTTAAGGTAGAATACTTTTCCTAGATAAATTATTTTCCAAGCACTAATCCATCATGTCATGTCTCCTAGAACTTTGATCTAGAAAGAGTGTTTACATGCCTAAGTTGACCTTGCGGTTTATCACGACATTCATGACCACTCACACTATCATTGGATTACTATACTACGTAACGTTGTATACAGGAAGTAACTATTACATCTATTCATTCTAGAAAACTCCAGTTGCTTCATAAACTAAAAGAGATACCAGCCACGTGTAAGTAATGAAGTCTTAGAAAACCGTGAAGTAAATATTGATTGTTTATGTAAAGCTGAAAAGCAACGATCGTTTGCGTACTATATAGTTTTTCAGTTCAAGTTACTGCCTCTATGTTCCATCCTGTTCCAGCCATCGGTTTAAGCGACTCACGATGCGGGGAATGTGAGTTCGATTTATTCACCTAGTTGGGGGACTAAGTAATGGGAAATTGTTGTCAGTTAAATTAAAACAATGCTGGCTGAAAACCTGCTGATTACATGCTCAGCAGGTTTTCAATGAGCCGGAGGGCACAAACGCTATATCTCGCTCGCTATCGCTAACACTACATTTTCAAGGTTTGCCTAACTTTATTTAGAATTTCAGACTATCATCATCCTGACCTAGCAATGTCAGTCTTTTATTAGATTTGGAGGCCAGTTTCTACACCGCCTGACATACACTAGGACTTTCTGAACAAATTCAAGAATCTGAGGGTTCTTACTTTTTTGCATGCTCTATATCTTTGTTTTATTTGCCGGGAGCTTGCTATTGCTCTTATTTAATCTTGACTCTAGAGCAGAGGTGATCGGTAGGTACAGAGAGACGACAAATAGAGCCAGCCCATTCCCAGCATAAAGACAGCAAACTGTTTAGTACCAGACTCAGGTGTTCTAAAGCCAGGTGGCCCTTCGAGGAGCATAATGGCACCTTTTATAGGAGATAGTTGTACCGGATCCATCTAACGTATATCCATTATTATCCATACGTAAGCCTGTGATACCCGGGGTAAAAAGTATTGCATTATTAGTTAGCAAAAAATCGGAAGAGCTATCGCTGGAGCTAGAATGCAATGCAGGTCGGTAAGATGTAGGCAAAGTAAACAAGCTAGGATGAGCTGAACTTTGACAAGGGTTAGTTGATCGATAAACAAAGACCGCAGAATTTTTTTGAAAGTCTACAGCGGTGGGATGTAAAAATTCCGACAGTGAGGTAGGTTGTAGATTGTAGAGCCAACTAGACAAGACGACGGCGTAACAGAGCCTACGAAACATGCAAAAAAAAATAATGTTTCCATCCCTTTGTAATAAATCTTGACCTAAAAGTATAAAAGCAGAATACAGAGAATCAATGCTAGTCCGTACCACGACGATTCACTCCTTCCTGAATATTAATACCAACGATCACCTGACTGGTGTAAAATCAATATTGAACTGAACCTGAACTGACATTTAACTTTAAACCCTGCTTCTTTCACACGCAATGCACCCTGACCTTCGTTCAACGTGATTGTCAATCTATCATAAAATATAGAGCTTTTACGAGAATTTTTGCTGAGGATATACTCGTACGATAATACTGAACATAAATCGAGCATCGATCGTAAGCGTAACTGAGTTAGGTAGTTTACCAAATTAGGTCGTCAGTGGTATTAAGGGTCATTGGTTGTTGTAGTGAGATACAGAGCTAGGTAGGTCAATGCCTTCAATTGGCCAAGCATGGAGTAGTGAGATTTGGTTCAAAATTATTCCCAGCGTTGTAGACGTATAAATAAGTAACATAAAATTAGGTATAGGTATGCATGCTGATTAATGGGGTCGTGGCGCCCGCATCCAACAATTTATATTATATACAGCTATCTACCAGTACCACAGAATATATAATACAGTACGCAGTTCTACTTCACGGTGGTACCGTACTACTAGGACATACTATATTCCCCTGGTATGCCCCACCGGTCCTGGAGGGTAGAACGACGTAGGTAGTTGTTTTTTTTTACCTTCAAGCTATGAACCGACGGACGGAATCCTAATCCTCTAAAATAATCAACTATCCACATTTATTAGCCAAAGTCCAATCTAATCTAATCTAGGAATAGGGAAATTACAGATTATGACGTAGTGAATTTCTCCAGCGCGCGAGGACGGGTGGGCGCCGGAGTATTTTAGCATGTGACGTCATCCACGGCCTCCGCACATGTCTTGCCGGGCCATGAGGCAATCGGAAAGCGTGGAGACTTGGAAAATGTTTCAATAGGTTTGGGTACTTTAGCTAAAGGCGATAATCTGGGATAATAAGCCCTTCGGGATAGGATCATGACCTAGACTCATAAATGTAGGTAGGTATAGATATGCGACAAATGAATCTATTTCATAAATCGTGAGCCCATCTGATCAACTTTCCTTTGATCAGTCATCTGGACTAATCTGACCAACATGTTAAGGTACTGGAAAGAGGACTTGCCTCCTATCTTAGGTAATCACAATCTCTTCACAGTTAAGTGCAATTTTCTATAGCAGCAGGTAATTAAAGCCAGGTGGCTAGGAAAAAAAACCGCTTATTTCTTAGCTTCCTCAACTCCAGCTCTACACAAGGACCGCCGTGCTCCCGACGTGCCAACCAACCGACCGCCATCGCACTTACAGCTGTTCACACATTTATACACAATTCAGATACATAACAATCAAAACAATATTGCTGGGTTACAATGTAAACTGCTTTTATAAGGATGATTTCAGACAGAACCTAATGCGAGTCGAAAGGTACCTTTCCCTCATTGTCCCTCCGGACCGGAACGATGATGGGCTCATACTAGTACTTACCTAATCCACGGAGAAGCTGTAATCGAACTAGCAATAAGGCCACCTACACATACGTCATACACATTGATCCTACTTTTAGTAACAGCTTCAGTAACTTTAGTTACTGAATTTCGGGCCTAATAATAATTGAGTCCCGTTTTGTTACATTAGTTAAATTCTTGCGTTTTAAGGTCAATTTTAAATGAATCCCACAAAAGGTGCCAAAAGCTCGCGAAGCTTTTCCTCATTCGAGGTTCTTTTCCTTTGCGGTTTCAGCAGGCCTGCAGTCACGCCCTATGACGTCATTTCCCGATGACATTTGCCCAGTTTGTTCTGCCAAGGTTCTCTGGTTCAACGTTCAACGAGCGAGGTACCTAGGTATATGGATTACGTCACGTCACTGCAATTGAGATGTCGGCCTGTTGGGTTATTGTTTGTTTACAATTTATTGGCAAATTGGTCTGACAGGAACTAGGAAGTAATGGTGACAACAGCATCAATGTGGCTAGATGCAGTTTTCCTGTTACATGTGTAGTAGTTGGGGCTATTTCAGGGCAGAAATAGGTTTGTTTGAGAGTCGCGTGCCAGATCAGAACCCCTCAAACAACATTTGAGGTACTGACCTGAAATGTCTGTGTCAATAGGACAACAGTCGCAAAATGTTAATTTCCCAAAAGGACAAAGTAGGTTACTGGATCAATCGCAAAATACAATCTCACTTTTTTGCTATTTGGGAAGTTATTTTGGGACAATTATCCAAAAATGTGTACCAATCCCGCGTGATGATGATGTGGGTTATGGTGATAGTGTAGTGTGTAGAAAAAGTATTAACAATAATAAAAGATGAGAATACTATTAATTTTGTTTATTAGTCATTTTTAAACAGCAATTATAAGTGATAAGTCTGTATTTTTTTCAATTCAAAACTGTCACTAATCACTACATAGTTTAATACCTATTTTTAGTTTCTGAAATTTAATTTTGATACACAAAATTAAATTTCAGAAACTTTACAAAAGTCGCAATTGTTCGCCAAGTTCACTGGAAAAACATCCCTTACAAAACCTTCCAGTTTCGTAAAGAGCCGAATCACAAGGAAACTTAAAACTTACAATCACTGCTGAAGATCACAATATTTACAATTTAATGAAAATAATTTTTACAACTTACAAAATTAAGTTAACACAAAACACACTTCAGTCTTGCTATTGCTCCGTACTAGAACGCATGGAGTGCCACCCACACAGTTGACTCCATTCACACCAATTTGTTAACATGTCCATAAATTAGGCAGCGAAATGAGTACAAAATAATAATCTTCTCCTACACACGTAGGAATGTCCCAGCGGGTTGAGCATATAAAGTGTTAGGCTGCAGCATGATCGGATAAACTCCTACCAAAGGCCTTGTCAGTACGGGTTTATCGGATCCTGTCCGAATCCACACTTATACACTGATGTTCAGTCTTGATGTTTAGTTGGGTAATGTGTCCATGAGGATTTCCCGCACTCCTTGACTTAAACGGTCAGGGAATTTGATGTCAAATGCGACTAGAAGGTCTCCTTTCCTCGTTGGTTCCTTAGGGAACGGTAGTCCATATCCAGGGAACCGCTTGACAGTGTGTGGTTTGACAATCTCTCCTTGTAGGTTGACGGTTAGCTTCTCTCCGGTCATGGTTGGCACTTCAATGATAGTTCCACACAATGCCTGTAACAATGGAAAATACTGGTTAATTAACTTGTAACAATAATTTTCAATGAAGTCATTGTGAATAATTTGTAAATAGACTAATAAAGAGTTTTTAGAATATTCAATGTTGGATTCTATGTACGCTTATAAACAAAGGAAAGGAAAATTATTTATTGTAAATAATGTAACTAATTACCATAATTAATTATCTAACGTCACTATGTTATCAATTAGCAAACAAAACATGTCAACAAAGATTTACAATAGGAGAGAATGTTTAAACATCTTACCTGTTTGAGTGAAACTTTGGCCGTGTATCTGATGTCACTGCCCTCCCGTTTGAACTGTGGGTGCGGTTTATCCCTGATGATGAAGACAATGTCTGCTGGGATCTTGTTGCGTCCCTGGTCACCCTCCTTCTGGAACGTGATCTTGGTGCCGGCTTTCCAGCCAGGTTTTACGTGGATGGTGAGGACTTTGTCTTCTTTCTTTGATGTGCCGTCTGACTGGATGACTCGGCGCGAGATCTTCATTTTCTTGACGCAGCCGCGGGCGATGTCTTCTAGCGACACGTATAGGTCGTGTTCTATGGGCGGGTCCTGAGTTTTCTCTTTGCGGTTGGGGGAACCGTGGAAGTTGAAGCTGTGGGACCTGAACGCGCCTCCGGGACCGGTCTGGCGCGTGCCCATGCCCATGTTGGCGAAGGGATCCATGTCGACCTCCATGTCGCGGTCGAAGAACATGTTGTTGCCGCCGCCGCCGCCGCCGTTCAGGTCGAAGAACGCCTGGAACGGGCTCGCAGACCCGAAGAACTGCGCGAAGGTCGCCCGAGGGTCTCCGTGGAAAGTGTACGAGAAGGAGGAGCCGCTTCCTGGGCCGTTTTGGCTGCCCATGCCTCCCTTGAGCCCCTCCTCGCCGTGAGCATCGTAGACCTCGCGCTTCTTCTTGTCTGATAGCACCTCGTAAGCCTCTGCGACCTCCTTGAACCTCTCCTCGGCTCCCGCTGCCTTGTTTTTGTCCGGGTGGTACTTCAGCGCCAGCTTCCTGTAGGCTTTCTTGATCTCATCGTCGGAAGCGCCTTTCGATATTCCCAATATCTTGTAGTAATCCTTTCCCATTGTGAAGTTTTATCCTAAAACAAAGAGGAATCACGTTAGCGAACCACGTCTGGCACCTTTTTTGGCTGTCTACGTAACGCGGAACGATGAATCGCTCGGAGATATTTCTCGATTCTTTTCACGAAATTTAAATGAAAATTATTTTCTGACGCACCCAAAATAATTTACAGCAAAAGATTAATCACAGTACTTACTTATTCTAGTAAATCCGAGTAGTAATCCAACAGTACAACTAGCTAAAATTGTAAAATCACTCAAACTCACACAACACAACTCACAGATCACAATTTTCACAAATGAATGAAACACACAGTGTTGCCGCAACCGAGATCCCAAAATACACATATCCGCCGCAAAAAGTGTACATATTGTGACAAAAGTGTACATGAGCATTTTTTTTTCGCAAATCACTCATAACAGCAGTCTTTTTTTTTGTAGTAATTTTTTGGATGTTTTTTGGATTGAAAACGCCATTACTTTTTAACGCGGGCTTAACGTACATCCAGCAATGTATTGTAAACTAATATTTTAGGGCCCGGTAAATTGGGTAGTGAGATCGCTGCTTCTGTGATGAGTGAAAGAGATGCTTTAATATGGAGTTTTGCTAGAGCAAGGGAGATAAAATGAGTTAGCTTTCTCTACGTTTCTCTATACGCAGCAGCGCTCATTTATTTCTTTGATTGAGATATTTTGGCGGTGAGTTCAAAGAAATTACACATGTACTGGCAAGATTACACATTACACATGGGAGCCCAAAAAGGTACGTCAAATGTGTAAAATGTACCCTAACGGCAACGCTGGAAACACAGCGCCCTCGTCGCGCCAAAATATATACATTAAAACGTCTAGAACATTCTAGGACCTTCACCTCGCTAAAAAAAGGACAAAATGCTTGATACTCTTATGGAAAATGTGTATGAGAGAAAGAGATACATATAATTCTGGTAGTTCAAAGTGCTAGAAACTCCGACCGAATTCAGTACGTTTTCTTTGTATAATCAAACGAAGTGATTCATTGACATTTGGTTTTGGACCAATCAAAGGTGAGCACTAAAGCAACTCACCAATCAGCTTTAACTACATTCGACTTTAGAACAGACTTATGGTTTCAGCAACCAATAAGAGATCGCAAATAAAGATAACACGTTCTTCTTGCTTTTACATTCTCTCATGATACAGTTCCTATTCGAGAGAAAGAGATGTCATTAGATCATTCCAGAATTAATCATTATCAATCATGATACGCATATGATACGATTGTTGTGCTTCTCTCTCTTTTACACGTGTAAGATCAGGATACTGCAATGCAAGGAGTTTTGTTTGCATTTGTTTGTTATTAATTTTATATTTTATCAGTTTTGTTATTGGTTTCGTTACGTTTACGAAAAAAATAAATTACAAAAATACCCCATTGCCATGAACTAGGCATAGGATAGGATAGGTAGGGTAGGTAGGACTCGGAATAGGACTCTACGTAGAAGAACGAACGCGATTTTTAGTCATAACATAAAATTTTCATATGATTTTTTGGACCGTTTGGACCGTAATAAATTATTATCTACCTACGGTCCATGCCTGCCTACGGTTAATTTAAAAAACATAAATATTAGCAAAAATCACAGCTGGAAGAATATTTTCTTTACCTACTTAACCATTTTTTTAATAATTTCCAATTTTTTTTCTTGTTATGTTCTGCAACATGTTTGCAACTTTCTACTTTTCTAAAACAAATAGGTAGGTAACAACCGTAATAATTAGAAAGACCATTCTTTTAATTTTCAACAATCTCTCGCAGGAAGCAGAGAATCCGTTGCAATGCAATGCAATGCAAGCGCAGCGCAGTGCAGTGATAATGAAAACATAATCTCTCGGCTCGCGCACGTGAGGAACCGGCTCATGCCAGTCGAGTAGGTCACCCTTCACGTGTTTCTCTAGAAGCAATAGAAGGCGGAACACTTTACAGACCCACCCAACCAGTTACAAACAATGTTACAAGCGAACGGAAGATGCATTTGGGACATGCGTGCGCCACTGCTTGCATTGCACTGCACTGCTGAGCTGACAAAAGAAAACAACAGCCTCTGTAGTCTATTTAATCTAGACGTGAGAGCTCTCGATCAAAATCGTGGGTTAAATTTCATGAGGGGAACGCGAAGTTGATCAAGTTCCAAGGAAGATGATTCCGTACTTTGGAGGGCACGTTAAGTCCGTCAGTTTCGGTCGTGATCGTGATCGCGGTCTTTGATAGTCGTCGTTACACAAACCACATCAATAAATCTTTGCCATCTTTGGTATCAAGGTTCATCGAGCCCAGGGCTTCTGATGTCTCGAACTTCTCGGGTCTCGAGAATTCGTGAGCTCGATAGTTCGGTTCGGTTTCGAACATTCCGTCGGGTCGTTATCATTAGTCGACCGTCTCTACAACCTATTTGATAGAAGAAGAATAAGGTAAAATACCTACTTATGTTTGATACGGCTATGCTGTTCGTACTCTCTCGTTAAGTCTGTACGAACACGATCAGAAAGACGCGCGCTCGGGCAAAACCAGTATCAACGGCGGCCAACGACACCGCACCACCGCTAGATTATGAGCGGGTTTTCGACCGTGATTTGAATTTATTATTTTATTGCGGAACTCTCTAGTTCCACGTTTGATTTTGCTCCTTTGAAATTACCTATGGATTTGAGTTTTAACTTTCGTCAAAATCGCGAACGTTAATGCTGGCTGGATGATGTAATTTTTTTTTTAAAGTACAACTGTTCTGTTTTGCTGACTGTACAACGTTTTTAGAAACTGCGTTTCATTCTACGTTAATATTGTACTAGAACAGAAAGAAAAAAAAAAACTGCGTGGAACGGATGTTCTGCAAGATGTTTTTTCTTCAGGAATATCGTTATCAACTATATGTAAGAGCAAGATAAAGAATTCATCTCTTGTATGACTCTAACTCTTTCTAACGTACGTATTGAATCTTTTTTTATAGCATTGACAAAAAAGACTTTTTGAACTGTCACTGTCAAACAACTGTCAAAACAAAACAAATTGTCTTTGGCTTCGTGTTGCGGTATTTTCGGATTTTTCAGTGAAAAAAGAAATAAAACAAGGTTTTTGTAATATATTTATTATCTTACAAGTCTTAAAAATAAAGCGTGTCGACATCCTTTGTATTCTATGTCGAAATACTTCTCGTAGAAGTCTTGAGCGAGCTCCTCCACCTGCGAACGGAAAAAATACAATGTCGAATGATATTCTACAAATTAAATGCGATTATTGTGGAGAAACTGCCTCGGAGCCCTACATAGAATGCTGCGAGTGTGACATCAACTTGTGCTCGACCTGTTTTGCGTCTGGACAAGAGGTTAGAACACACAGAAATGACCACAAGTATGCCGTACGAAGAAACGATTTCCCGTTATTTGAGAACTGTAACTGGTCAGCGAAAGAAGAATGCAAACTATTATCGGCCTTATCTACGTACGGGTACGGAAATTGGGAAGAGATATCAAAAAGTGTGCACACAAGGTCCAAATTAGAATGTCAGGAGCACTACAAAAAATACTACATAGAAAATGTTCAGTACAAGGATTTGAAATTGCTTTCGGAGACAGAACAGTCATTGTTTCCGAAGCCACTTATTCCCTACTTGTATAGTATGGAGGTCAGTGGAAACCCGCCAAGGAACAACACATCAGATCAACATTTAGCTGGTTACAATGCTTACAGATCAGAATTTGAACTCAGCTATGATAACAATGCCGAAAGTATTTTCAATATAGCAGCATTTTCTGAGGATGATGAAACTGATGATGAATGCATGGATGAGCTGAAAGTAGCTTTAGCAAGAGCCTTGAATACTAGGCTAAAAGAAAGACAAAGGAGGTATAGAATCATTCAAAACCATGGTCTCATAATGCCCAACAGACTGATCTCTGCAATGCACAAGTTTGATTTGACTCTGACGAGACAAAAATGGGAGAAATTATTGTCATTCATGCAGTTAATGACCGGAATGCAGTTTGATGCTTTCATGGAGTCGATGAGTTTGGAAGTAGAATTGTTGCAAAAACTAACAAGACTAAGCGAGTACCGAAGAAATGGTATCAAAACTGTTTATGCATCAAATGTGTATAGACAGTTGAAGAAAGAACATGATTTGGTTGTGAAAGAGCAGAAGTATGCAACATTAGTAATGTCAAAGAAGTTTGATCAGTCACCAACTAAATATCCCCTGAAATGGAAAGATGGGAATGTGAAGAAGTTTAAGAAAGTTGCTCAGCCGTTGGACATTGTTGATCTACCAGGGTTCAATCTTCTGTCAGAGTCTGAGAAGATGCTCTGTTCTTTGCTAAGACTAATACCAACAAACTATTTGGAGATCAAACACCAGTTGATCACGGAGAACAATAAAATGGGTTTCTTACGTTTGCTGGATGCGAGACGTATTGTCAAGATTGATGTAAACAAGACTAGGAAAATCTATGACTACCTAATTTCTGAAGGTTTTGTTAGGAAACCTTCATAAGCAATAAAGTTTTTTTTATATAATATTCTGTTGTTTCTGTATTTGATACCCACCTTGAATCCAAACTTCTGGTAGAGGAAGATAGCAGGGTTTGTTGGTGATACATGCAGCGTCACATCTTTGCCTGTGCAAGTCTATAAAAGAAATAATTTTATTACAGCTAATGTATTTTCTAACATTTATAAATAAACATTCTATCAATTAATTTTGTGTTGAAATCATTAGTGAATCATTCTTGATAAAATTGGACAAGAATTTCAACATGTTAACTTACAATAAAAACAATATTTTGGAGGGAGACAGGCCCGTTTTTACAAATTATTTTACCCATAAATATTTTTACCATGATTTTCGTCCATGCCATGATTTTACCAACTGCCTCCATGGTCTAGTAACTGCCTCCGTGGTCTAGTGGTCTGAGTCATGGGCTCCCAATCCGGAGGTCCTGGGTTTGTTTCCCAGGGGGGAACACAAAGTTGATATTTGTTTTGAGAAAATTTTTCCCAGTTTAGTAGAACATTGCAGGCTGAATCACCTGATTGTCCGAAAAGAAAAGGGATTCCGAGCTTCAGAGGGCACGTTAAGCCGTCGGTCCCGGTCTGTCTTTGAAAGTGGTCATTACACAAACCATGTCAGAGGCCTATAGCTGTGCTATTAGGCGGTTTGATCGACTCGAAAACCACACGACAGAAGAACAACCAATTGAGTTGAGAGAAATCACAGAAAGAAAAAATACCTAAAACAGATCTAACCTGTAGCAAATGGTAGAGCATGAAGGTGGCGATCTTAGCGCGCTGCCACTCGGGACGCACCAACAGGAATGAGATGTAGGCCTCGTGGATCTTCACATCAGGCACGAGGAATGCGCAACCCACCACTAGCTTCTTGTACGTGACCACGCAGCTGAATTCCGGGTACTCTAGCGCTTCTGTTACTGTGGGAAGAGAACAACATTTAAAAAAAGAGAACAACATTTAAAAAAGAGAACAACATTTAAAAACCAAGTATTATTTTGTGTGCAATAAAGTACTATTGTAAAAACAAATCATGACTAAATCTGACGGGGTAGGTAGAGCTAGAGCGTCAATCCATACTAATATTATAAATGCGCAAATAACTGTTTGTTACTCTTTTAGATCTAAACGACTGAACCGATTTTAATGAAATTTAGGAGGACGATAGATGGTAACCATAAACGGACATAGTCTACTTTTTACAGGGGAAAAATAGTTCACAGATTCATCGACTTCAAAATGATGAAATGAAATTCGGAAATCGTAAGTGGTAGGATTTGAAGCACGACTTTTTGTACAGGTGGTAGCAGCTTTATCTCAATCCACTACACTACACCATCAGACATTTTTTTTTATTGAAGAATAAATAATAAATAACCTTACCGTCAATTCCCGGCCAGAAGAACTGCGCGCACAGGTTGTTGACAGCGGCGATGTGCTGCGGACGCACGTACGAGTAGTCGAGGGTAGCGTGCGGGGGAGGGTGGTAGCTCTTTATATGACTGCAAAAGATAATAATAATCATTTTAATAGGCTGTTGTTACCTTTACACGAATATATGGAAAATCACCTGAACTACATACACACATTTTATCCCTTACAGAGTGTGACGCTTATAGGGCGATTTTGACAAATATTGAAGACAATTTCAGTTGAAATAATTTTAATTTATGGCAGGATGCTGATATCCTGGAGAAGAACAAATGTTTTTTTTTACACTGGGAAAATATCTCATCCTTGGGAATAATGGATCATGTCATCATTCAGAAAAGGACATAGGTATAATCTCATTCATTTGGAATTTGGAGTCATTAAACTTATCGAAATATAGCTTTCGTTTCATTCTTTAAGTACTTACTTGTGCGTTTTCCTCAACAGTTCATCAGTGAGTTGCAGCCAGGCGGGTGTGGAGTTGTGTTCCCGTCTGATGTACGGCTTGAGCGTGGCGCCCGAGTACGCTGAGCGGAAGGGCGCGGGTTCGATATGGGAGACCAGCCACGTGCCGTGTACTGTGCTCGCTATCGTGCCGCTTAAATTGTCTATTAGGTACTGGAAAATAAAAAAAATATTGGGGATTAAAACATGAACAATTTAAAACATAGCAATTTAAAGGGTCGAAGTCGATAAGGCATCAAGCGATTCAACAGACTGGTTTAAATTATAGAGAAAATGCTATCGATTCGTAAAGCCATGCTGGCTTAACTAAATTTTGAGCAAAATTGTTGCCGTCCCTTTTTGTTCTCTCAGGATAGACCATGAGGGGTGACAATTTTAGTCAAGATTTAGTGATTTTGTGCGTTAAGGAATCAATATGTTGATTTTCTTAAAAGTAAGTGATTATGTATGCAGTGATTCAAGTAAGGTATAGATAACTCTTTTCTAGTGACTAATATTTTAAAACTAGGTATGTATGTACCGATCTCTGGAATCTGTCCAATACTCGTTCAGCATTCATTTTGACTTTCGGATCTTCTGGGACGTATCCACCAAGTAGTTTTACAGTCCTAGAAAGAGACAGTTATTGTGTATCATACTTAAATCACGCCTATGCCTATATACGCTATGGGGTAGGCAAGTTCAATGGCTAAGTAAAAGGTGTCTGTGACATATAATGGTATCGATTCGGTGGGGACATATCTTAACTAAAATTATTACCGTCCCTTTCTGTTCTCTCATGATCATGACATGATACAAACTGACAAATGAAAATTTTAGTTAAGATTTAGTGATTTTGTGCGCATTCGGATTACCCCAATGTATGTTTTTATATGGAAATAAAAATTAAAACTTACTTATCCATATCAAAAACAGGCATATGTTTATGCCTCTTCAGCCTCCTGAGCGCCAGTTTCGCCTTCATCCTGCACAAGTACGTTTTCTTGCTCGGATCCTTCACTTTCGGTATTAAATTCTCAACTTGCTTCAACAATTGTATCTCTTCATATTCCGACAATTCCACCAAATTCTTATCCGGTTCTGGCGTATTGTTCATCCAAGGTAAGTCAACAGAGTTCAACTCAGTTGAGAATAGATTTTCTCTCTTTAAAATAGGTTTTTCTTCGACTAATATTTTCTTGATTTTCTCTTTGTTGTCTTCGTTTTGTTCTGTAGTGAGGGGGGATAGACTGCGCTGGTCTGAGTCGTAGAATAGAGGGGCTTGGTGTAAGGAATTTATACTTGATGAATCGCTCTGGAATAGTTACAAGTTTGTACAGAGTGTTGATTGAATTTGGATAGAAAATGACAATACCGGGTTATTTTTTAGTCAGTACGCAAACTGCCTACCAGTTAAACTTCACTAATAATTAGCCCGTAAAAAGATACGAAAAAAAAATGACATCCCCATACAGTCTATTTTTTCTCGAAAAATTGTTTTTCTTTTTTCGTGATAGTTGTACTTTGTTGTCTCAGCATCCACTAACTAAAAATAACTATATAAGCTTTGTTATTAGGCAATGCTGAAGTAATCATAATAACAGTGTTGCATACTTTTCAAATTATAACTTTGTCCAATGTAGCTTGAGTCCTGTGACAGCAGGTGGGAAATATCAAAACATCACAGGTGCGAAAGAGACTCCTTCATAATAGTATGTGTTTGACATCTGTCAAAAAGATCAAGCTATGTTGAACAGAGTTATACCTCCAAATACTTCAGCACTAAATACCTGCGGCACCTGTGTGACGGGCGTATAGTTCGCGGGAGTAAACTCGAACCCTCTGAACACGCTCTCCACTTCATAGAAACTGTCCCGAGACGCGTACACCAGAGAATCGTCGAATATGTTACTCTCCTCGCAGACTTCATGCCTAAAAAAGAAAATAAAGAATATAAGTTTTAAGATTTTTGCGGTAGGTAGCTCGTGACCATGGAGCGTGTAATCGCTCTGAAATATTGAGGAAATCAAAATAAATATTTTCGTGGTAATAAAAAGATAACAAAAACACCATCACACTCATAGCCCCCACTAGGATTCCCTGTATCGGGGTGCCATGGACATACACAGGAACAACCACAAAGAACACCCAGACCCAGAAACAGACATTTAAATTCATCATTCAAATGTCTGCCCCGGCCGGGAATCGAACCCGGGACCTGTACGTAGCAGGCAGATACATTGCCAACTAGGCTGTGCGGGTCGTTAAACCCGCAAAATAACCCTGTTCAAAATAATAAATTAAATGTCGGTTTGAATAATTTAGAAATAACATATTTTGTTTAATTACAGTTTTGAAGAAAGTATATAAAAATATCAAAAACAAGAAACATAGCAGGCAACAGGCAACTACAACATAACATACATACATATAATCACGCCTTTATCCCTAATGGGGTAGGCAGAGCGTAAACAACCTAAACATAGGTCGTTCCGCTGAAACCCTCGAATCCCTTAGCTGGTTTATACAGCATGCCCGGGAGGAGATGCAGCTGGCACATTCTAAGTTTTTCCATCACTCCCAGTCCAGCATGGAAGCAGTACAACATAACAGGTTATCTAAAAGTAGGTCCAGGAAGAGAAGCAAGTCATATCATAATATTCGTTCTTTGATTTGGAGTGTTGTTCCAGCATGGAAGTACAAATACTGAAAAAATTACAAAATAATAGTAAATTCTGTCATACCTGCTATCGGAATCTATGAGATCATAGTAGGATGTGCTAGAAACTGCACTGAGTTCGTCAGAGTCGAGTCTCCGCTTCTTGGTCGCGGGTTCGACTCCCGGGATGGGCAGGTCCGGCTGGTTGTTCAGCAGCTCTTGGTAACCTGGGATATTCAACGAAATTGCCTTAGTTAGTGTAATTGCGAAAAGAAAGTTTTGCATGTTGATAGCATTGTAGATTATAGGACGAGTAAACCTTTGGACACTTGTTTTAACCTTTGTGTATTATTTTCTTTGTAATTTAGGCACAGAAGAGGTGTGAAAAATATGTATTCAGAAAACTTCTTTTACCGGACTTACCTAATTCACAGACTTTCGCTCTGAAGAGTGTTTTGTCGAGGGCTATCTGGTTGCGCGGGCGTCCTTTCGGCTTGTCTCTTGCGTTTTCTTGGACTGAAATAAAATTATGGGCTTTCAGAAGAAGATACAAAAAGTCGCTACAGACACGCCCAGTATTATAGGGTTCCGTATTTCCGATCCTCATCTGTGCACCCATCTATATAATCATTGGAAAGCCCAGAAAAAATAGAAAAGAAATGCAAACTCATAAAAAGAAAAATCCAAAAACTTACTAATATGAGAAGCAACAGCCGGTGAGAAGTTGTGCAGAAGTTTCCACCATCCACTCTCTCCAAGCGCAACTGAACCGGATCGGAAGAACAGGTGGTTGTAGACTGACAGAGCTCCTGCTATCGTACCCACCCAATTCTTCTTCTGTTTACTGTAAATAAACAAGTATTATTTGAAAATTCTTGTATAACCCGTGCACATAAAGAAACGATCTATAAATGGCCGACGCTCGCATGCATTCTCGCTCACTCTTTATTAGGTAGAGCGAGCACGCATGCGAGGCGGACCAATCACGAAGCGAGCCGACGCCATTTTCAGATCGTTTCTTTAAACGCATAGCTTATAGGTCTATTTGGAGCAGATGATGAAATGTATGATCTGCTTGTAGTCCACAGTTTTTAAGTCAAGCCATAAGAGCCAGTTTAGTAAGATCTTATCTTATCTTATGTAAATGTTATGTGTCCCACTGTTGGGCAAAGGCCTCTCCTTTAGTAAGATAAGTTTCATAAATATCCCCCAGACAGCTTTTATCCTGTATACAGTACATAGATTTAATTGAGTACATAATTATTTCCCCTTTAGATACAGGGGTCCAGTCATCAGGAGGCTAAGATATAATTTAAAGAAAATGTTCTTGTGTAGAGTCTGTGCGAAAAGAGAACCGTCCTAGAAATTGAGGGTGCACATTTGTATTTAATAAACCCTCGGCTTGTCGTGTGGGGTTTATGCCTAGTTCTTCAACCTTAACCTTCTACATAAAATTTTGGGGGTGTATGGTTAAAGACCTAGGCATAAACCCCACACCACCAATTAATACAAATGTGCGCCTTCATATGCTAGGACGGTTCTCTTTTCGTACAGGGGCACTGACTCTAGTTATTTTTTTCACAGTTACTAAAAAACTTGATTTTGTATCAAATATAAAACAGAGTAACATACTTAATTCATAATTCAAAATTTCATACAACTTACAAATGTGTCCCGAACAGCATTGTCCAGTGTCTATCGATGAAGGAGCAGATGTGTGTCTTGTAGTGGAAGAAGCCATGGTTGCTGATCCCATAGGAATGCTGGCTGAGGTGATGCAGCGTCAGCAGCAGGACATTCACCCTGTAAACATTTACAGAATTAGTTTGTAACATGCATTACTCATCTTATCATCATTTTATGGCGTTTCTAAAAATACGACTTTCAAATTACATTTGAGTTGGCAAGCCATTGCTTTGCCTCTGGTGTCAGCTGGTGTAGTCAAATTCGCTAAACTTTTGAGTAGGGCAGTCGAAGACGCATTTAGGTTATAAAATACCACAGTGGTAACCAAAAATACTCACCAGGGGAATCTGTTTCTAGTGAAGACCTCTTTCTTATCCGGTGAGCAGTCAGCGCATGTGAAATCAAAGAAAACATCGCTGGCAAAGTCGCCCGGCGTCCCAGGTCGATGCAAACATGATAAATGTACGAAACAAATACAATTCTCGCATATCAAACCCGGATTTTCTTGCTTGTCCTCCGGATAATTACAATATTTACATATTGTACTCATTTTTGAGGGAATTTATAAGGTTTTTTATTGAATTACACCTAGATTACACCTCAAAAAGTGGCTTTGTTTTGTTTTGCAAATTCCAACCTCAAAACGAATTGTCACTGTCATTGTCATGTCAAAAGTGACAAATGTCAAAAAATCGATAATTCGGATACAAGTTTCCACTTTTGACACTAATTCGGATACATGTGGGATTGCGTCCGGCCGGTGCTTTCCCGTGAGGATGAGATATTTTCCTGCCCTATTTGAGAGAATAACAAAATAGCTTTAGAATTTATTTAAATTCCTTCCTATGTTATTTTAATGCAACCAAAAACGATAGAATTTGAGTTGGTATAGTTATGAAAAGAAAAGAAAAGAAAACAAAATGGTACGTAAAATAGGATAGGTATTTTAATAAAATCACAATCTTAAATCTAATCACAGTTTAGAGAGAAGAGGAACAATAAACATCACAAATCCTGAAAAATTCGTACGTATAAATTTCTTCGATCTCAGTTACGTTACGACAGTCCTTTAAAAGCGCGTATCCACTTGCGGATGTGCTGCTTGTGAATGCTGCGCGCCATCCGCACGGCTGAAGGGTCCTTTTCGTTGGCCGGCATCAGGTCCAGGTGGTGCGCGCCGTCGATGATCACCACGGATACCACCGACTCGCTGACACTGTTCAGGATACCGCCTGGAGACAAAGCAAGAGTTTGTTAGGTAGGTAATCCTCTATGGTCTAGTTATCTGATATGAGTTGAGTCTGAGCCTTGGTTTTTTTTTTCGGATGATGTGGATTGAATTCCCATTGACCCCTGGATACACAAAGTTAATGTCACTTTTGTGAAATTGTTTCCAGTTCGGTCAAGAGAACATAAGTTACAGCAAAGTACATAACAGCGTTGAGAAAACTCAACCATTGAACCTTTATGAGCTGTTTATGAAAGAGACATATCTCTGTCCTCTCCGTACTCGATCCTGGCCACGTCAGGGCGAGAGTAGCCTCCGTACTGCTTGTAGCATTCCTCGCCAAACTGGGTGTCATTCCACAGTACATACCTCCGGCCCAAGGATCCAGCAGCCCATTACTGAACACGATGTTCGAGGCGGCCTGCAGCCTGTCCCCTCCGTACTCGATCCTGGCCACGTCAGGGCGAGGGTAGACTCCGTACTCTTTGTGGCAGTCCTCGCCAAACTGGGTGTCGTTCCACATCTTCGGCTCAAACATGTCTGTCTTGCCGTTCGTGCACATAGGCATCACCATCTCTGTGCAGGCCTGAAAGCAAGAAGTGTTTTGAGACGACTAAAATAAAAACGACTAAAATAAAGATTGAGCCAAGTTAGAATGGTGCTCTGGTAGGAATACCAATTTAGTCTTCTTGACAATCTAACTCCACCTCTATCGACTCTACTTCGCTAGATCACATCTTGCCTTGACAAGTAAAGTCTAGAGAGCACACCTATCCACAGAATTATAATAAATTATAAGTCTGTGCACCTATCCCAAAAAACAACCTACCTGGTAATCCCAGCCGCTGGCGTCTAAGTTTCCATAGTCAGAACCCTTCTTGTAATCTACACATTTGCTCTTGCCATCGTAGTTGGTGAACACTTGAAGAACTTGCCCGATACCCTGAAAAAAAAAACAAAATTAATAAGGATTTATGTAGGTAGAGCACGGTAATTCACGTTTCAGAAGCCATATCCTGCAGTGCAGTAAAATCAAGGTATCCGTATCCTGCTAACCCCTTGACTGTTGCCTATCATAAAGTCGATGTTATTATGATATATGATCATGCTTAATAAGCTCTATTTGACGGCCTCTGATAAATCAGCTTTAGTTTGGTTAAGTATATTATATCACTCTACGGTTTAGTACTTGACGAAAGGTTCCTTAGTTCGTAAAGTTTTTTATTAATAAAATTTCTACAAACCTCTAAAAGCTTCTGTCCCGTCAGGGTCTGGTTCAAGTACTGGCAGACGTATCTGACGGGTTGCCCAGGCAGTGACACTAGAAAGTCTGAGGGGAACGGGTAGTTGACCATAGCCAGGGTTTCGTACATGGACTGCAGGAATTCTATCAGAGTGTCTACGTCTGTAGAATTCTTCACAGGATCACAGAGCTTCCATTCCTTCTGAAGAGTGTTGTTTGGGTTTGAAGTCACGTTCCTTAAAATATACATAATTATCCGTTAGTGTATTATTTTTTCGGAACTCTGTTGTTCATGTTAGCACAGACAGTACTGATCTTGAATTACAATAAAAAATTACATAACTCTTCACCTCCCAGAATAAATTACAATGGCAAAGGCACCACAACTACAAAAATAATTTGAGACATGATCAAGATCCGATTTCGCATACTTAGAATAGAACGGCGCATAACAAGAATGAAGTGTCTGTAGGTACTCTTTATCTACATCAGATGCCATATGAGGCCTTGAATCTTTACAAGCTTACGACACAGGTATTCCCTTACCTGATAACTGCCCAGGAATTCCTAATATTATCAACACATTTCCGGTCAGAGATGCCGAAGGTGGAAGTGACGATGCGATGGAAGACCTCGCAGGGCACCATGCCAGGGTACATGTGGATGGGAGCTGATGCAGCGATGGCTCCCGTAACAATGTGAGGATACTTCATGCGGAAGTAGGCTGCGAGCATGCCACCGTATGACCCTGGGTAAAATAATATTCTATTAAGTTGGCGTAGTAAAAAATGCACATACTTTCTGCCTTTTTGTCTTGGTTTTTTGCTGGGCTTTTGTTCGTGGCATTATCCTCCTTGAATAAGATGCATTGACCGTAATTTGAACAAGGTTGATAATATGATGATAAATTATGATTGCATTCATTCTCTCAAGAGGTTTTGTACCGATCTAAGGACCTTATAATATAATAGTAGATTTTATTACGTGGGAGTAAAATAATATTTTTAAGGCGAGGGCGTTTTTTTGAATCCAGAGCGAAGTGAGGGATTCTAGAGTAGAATCCCGAGCGTAGCGAGGGATTCTAAAGTAGAATCCTGAACGTAGCGAGGGATTCAAAGTACGTCGCCCGAGCCAAAAATATTTTTGCTCCCGAGTGATACACTCTACTTTTCATCCCCCTCTATGAGAAAAAAAGGCGCCTAACTAACACTTGTAAATTTAAATATAATAGAATAAGAATGTTATAGGTAATTTCACTGCTAGAAGACCTCATTTTGAATATTTAATAATTCGTAAAAAGAGTCGAAAACACGGGCTCCCTATAAAACCCTGCTGCCCACTCGTGCCGTAGATCGTGCATTTTCTATTTTTTTTTTATCAGCCGTCGCGCAGTCTAACCAGCCAGTGTACCATTATTTGAATTCGACATCTAACTATTTTGTTTTCACTCCGCGTCAGTCATGCCAAATCAAGAAAAAAGAAAAAGAGGTTCCAAATTCAAAAAGTGCGATTAAAAGTTCTTTTAATCGCACTTATTTTCATAAAGAGGATTAAAATCTCATTTTTACCCGGCTGGGACAGTCTCTAGCAAAGAGTAGAGTAATAGTACCTATGTCGCTTAGAAGCATCAACTTTAGGCGCACTTATATGCGATTAAAGTCGTCGTTTTCGAATAGATGGGATGAAAACACTTTTAAGAAGTACCTACTTACTTTTATCAAGAAGGTTAAAGAAGACAGTAAATTTTAGGGTTTATCTTTTCTTTAGTTTTAGCTTTAGTAGATCTTAGCCCAATACTATATTAATGATTCTTGAGGGTCTCTGACTCTCGCCAACCAAAGAGTTTGAGCATTTGGGTGCGGCAAGTGTTCAATAAGAGCGTTACTTCGTAGGTAACGTTTAACATTCATTCCACTTACCACCAAAAGCAATGACGGGATATATCGGGTTCAACTTGCCGCCCTGGAGGAAATTGATCAGATCAGCGTAGTCGGCCAGCGCCTGCGCAGCTGTCAGGAAACCGATGTGCTCGTTGTCCAGGGATTTGTTGCCGAAAGGCATTGACGCTCCGTAGTACCTGGATAAATATAAAAAGATGATATAGAATCAAAGTTCGATAAGCAGCTCTATGGGAAAAATTATCGAAATATGTTTTGGAAAGTGGAACAAATAAAGTTTGAATGAGTTTGAAAGACATGAACGGAATACTATTGTTACTCTTGCCGCCATAGATCCATTTTCAACGATAAGATGATAAAGTTTTAAAACTAAAACTTATAGCCTTTATGAGTCACGGTCAGAGGTTGGACAATGTGTAAGGGCTCAGACAATGTAACCAATTGCATAATGTGGATCATCAGCTTAGTACCTAAGCTCGTAGAAATTGCATGACTCATACATCGCGAGATAAAATAAATGCTGATCAAGATTTTACGATTGTCGGTATCAGCTGGTGAACTGAACTGAACATGTGTCGAGTGAATGGAGAGTGTCCGGTTTGTTTATGTCGTTATCTTCATCTAACTAAAGTTGGTCAAAGGTTGGCGTATTTAAACGGTTGATGAACTTTATTGCTTCTTAAAACGTACGTAAAATTTCTACTTATTACATTTTGGCTCACGCTTAGACAACATGTGGAACGGCTTTCATAATTCATTTTATTCATGTAAAGCCGATAGCATTTTCCGATAGCCCTAGATCGGTGCCCGTAGACTTTTAGCCTGTTAAGTATACTGTAAGTACATATACGTAGTTTGTAAT
This sequence comes from Scrobipalpa atriplicella, assembly GCA_029255725.1. NCBI lineage: Eukaryota > Metazoa > Arthropoda > Insecta > Lepidoptera > Gelechiidae > Scrobipalpa > Scrobipalpa atriplicella. The sequence goes on along the minus strand of JARACY010000723.1, from coordinate 48,451 downwards.
TGTCGCAGACACGCGCCTACTTTTATGTCCTAATCACAACGCACTTAATGTACCGAGCTATCTCCTACGCAAGACATAACATAATGCAATACCCGGGTTTGGCTGCACTACCTCATACTTACCCATTTACTAGGCGTCACAATATTAAACTTAGGTGATTCCAGAGTTCTGAAGACATGTGTTCACCGGCTAGGACAAAGCATTCATAACATACACTGACCGTTGCGAGTTCTAGAGCAGGCAAAGCTTCAGTGGCTTAATAAATCATTTTCACAGGTCTTACTTTGAGTTAAGGAACATTTCAGATAGGAATGGTCTTGTCCAGTAATTCTTTTGGCTTCTTCAGTATGCAGAGAAGCCGCAGGTGCATTCTATGCCATTTATGTGCTATTGCTATACGGGGTGTAAGGGACAGCGTCCCGCAAACTGATAGGGGTTGCTCAGTCAACCAAACTGAACAACTACCACCAGGTTCTTTTTTCAGGAAGTCCTAGTACTATTATATATTCTGTGAGGAAGTGAAAAAAAAAATTAGCTTTTTCATACAAAATCACCACCTCGATCAGACAATTTGTATGGAAAAGCAAATTTTTTTTTTCATTTCCTGAAAAAAAATCCTGGTGATAGTTGTTCAGTATCGTTGACTGAGCAACCCCTATCAGTTTGCGGGACGCTGTCCCTTACACCCGGTATAACATCGAACGCGTATCCTACTGGGTGGAAATTGACCATAAGACCTAAACGTAGGTACATCAACAAGAAAATTGTGCTCCCACCGCAAATTACGTTATACAGCGCACTTTTGATTATCTTTCAATTACATCTCAATTTAGTTCTTGTAGCTATCCTAGATGAGTGTTTCTTTTGAATCATGCGTCGTGTGTGGTTTCTACGCTCACTGAGAGTTAGTAAACTTTTGAAAAAGAGTTTGTAAACATTCCATTTTGAATTCGTAAATGAATATCTATACTTTCTTACTATTAAAATATACTACATGGTTACCTGGTCCCGATGCGAAACGATTATAAATTATAGTATCTTATCCACCCAACCGTTCATGGTCGAAAAATCTACCAGGACCAAATCTCTATAGGAACAAATTCCTAGAAATATTTAGGTATGGTCTACCAACCTGTGCTCTGCAAAGACGATCTTCGCCTTGAACTCCTCAGCAATGTCCCACATGAAGCCGGTGTGCTTGGCAAACAGCTCGATCTGACCCTGGAATCAAGTGGTGAAATTATGACAGCAGTATGTCGTATTATATTTGAAAATAGGGATGGAGTCGAGAGTTCGTGACTTGTGGTTTATAGGGTCTATAAGGTCTATATTACAGTGCAATGTACATTACAAACCGTAGTACTGTACAAATATTTAAATTGCTCATTGAAAATTTCAATCAGCTGGTCATAACATAAATTTATGCTGCAAGCAGACGAATATTGTTATTCGATACACTTTGTATGCTATTGATCGGCTATCATGCAGGTCATCTTCACATTACCCAGCATATTCTACTGTGAAGCTAGCAACAATGGTCAAATTGGTGAAGTTTTGCTTTTTATGCCATTTAGGTCAGGTGATAACCGAATGAAATTACCGTAAATTTTCCTTGTGTCGGCCTTGAACCTGTTGTATGAATACAGTATAATATTTGCCATTATGGTTGTTATTCATTGTTGTACAACGAATAAACGAAATAAATTGGCTGGCTACTGATGTTTAACATTAAGGTATTAAAATATAACAATGATTAGAATTAAGTAGAAGAGTAATATAAAAAATGCCGGTAGCTCAACTACTGATAGCAACGTACTTATTTCTACAAATATTATATTCTGAGTTGTTACTATCTATTGTTTACAAATGTCGTTCAAATTACATACCTACATTGTAACTGGAGTATATAGGCACTCAAAAAAAAAAGCCCTACGCAACACACACACTAAAGAATTTCTAAAAATTCTTAAATTACCTACTATTATAGGATATTTTTAAATACGAAAAATTTAAGTAGTAAAGATACTAAAGTGTAATATTTTTTTTCGTTACTGATCAAAAAGCAGGCTCTACTATTTATCAGAAATGATAGAACAAAAACTTACCTCATTTCCAGTGTAGAAGAAAATTGGTCCACCACCTTTATCCCAATGGTCCTCATTCACCAGATACTTAATCTGGAACGTCTCATTCCTCTGGTATCCAAAATGATCCAATGGCACTTTGAACCACTTTGTCTCCCACTTATATTCAGACTTTACACCGGCTAAGACTAACAACACTACAGATATAAAAAGATACATTTTGAAATAAAACATGTACTTCTGTTTGGAAGTCAGAAGTGGTAATGAGGATAGGAGCCGGGCAAACGCTAACTTCTTATGTAATTGTGTGTGGTACAGTCGGGATGAAAGGTGCGAGGTATATAGAGCGCGTAGTTTTGCGAGCATTTTTTCCTGTAGAGTCACATGTCGTCGGGCGTTTAATTACAGGTATGTGCTCGCTATGAAGCCATGGCTCTCATTGTGAACTGAACAATCCGTGTCATCAGCACATTCCGAGTGTAGCAATGTGTTTGTATTGTATACCACATGGAGATGATGTAAACAAAACAGGTGTAGACTATGTAGAGCCAAATAAGTAAAAATATAGTTATACTAAAATAATATATATTGTGTGATAAATATTGTGATTATCGCGTCTATATCCTTGGAAATGCATATGTAGGAGAGTGGATTTTTAGCAGATTGTTTTTTGCCCTTTTAACTAAATAACCGTCAAACAATTTTTTACATAGGAAATTAATTTTAAACAGCATTTTTTTATCGCTCGACCCAATGTTTATGCGCTAGGAAAGAAAAGCGCACAATCCACTGTCCAGTCAGTGAAAGGTCATGAAATTGGTCCCAAAGCTCCACATAATAATGTGTAATAGGTTAGGTATACAAGTATTTTACAGTCTTTCTTTGTATATATAATATCTTTATATATAATATATCTTTGTATATAATATCTCAAAAATATTTTCTGTCTGCCAGTCCATACTACAGCAGCAAAACAATTTAGTTATCGGATCGGTTGACCCCAGCCTGTCTGCACGTATGTTTGTATGTATGCGCCCGATACACACATACAAGGTTATCCCACAATTGTGTATGATTTGTATATCAGGTCCATAGTTTTTTACCTTCAGACGCAAAACGTCCCTTTCGCACAATGTCTCTTTCGCAAAATGACCCTTTCTCACAATGTCCCTTTCGCAAAACGTCCCTTTCGCAAAATGACAACTTCGCAAAATGTCCCTTTGTGTTGTTTTTTATAGGTAGGTAAGTATAATATCCCCTTGTTATGAAGAGTGAAAACAACAATAAAAAATAAACACCATCTTAGTAACATAATTATCAAGATTTATTCAGTAGGTACCATTTAAAGCTAATAATTTTATTGTAATTATTTAAAACTATGTTTGATAAATATTTTCAAGTTTTTAAAGAATTTTTTGTAAATAATTACATAAAAATAACGCAAATAGTCTTCTTGTGTAAGAAAATTCCTACGGTACACGTGTAATGGAAATTATGATAGGTATTGACTTTTATTTATTTTAATGATGATTTGATTTTCTCTATAAAATAAATAGGTAGGTAAAATTATAATAATTACATTTTTTTTTAAATTCGAAAATTTATCTTAAATCTCGAAAATCGAAATAAAATATTTTTGAGTAGGTAAGTTCCTATAAGAACCTACTTCTATGATTTCTATAAATTACTACAATGTGAGGTCAGAATGTGGTTTAATGTGGTAAAATCTAATTAGTTTTAACTCGATATGCCATTTGAGAACATTATCTGAAACAATAATATTCGTAATAATATCAATATAATAATATCAATTGACATAATAGAAAAAGCTACCATACGTAGTATGTACGAGAATTAATTTCACAGTTCCTGCAGGTGTTGTCCTTGGAGGCGGTGATGATGGAGTGTAGTTGATGCCTTGACTCCTGCCTATAATGTTACGAACTATGAGTATCAGAGCTGGTGGAAGGAGCCTCCAGCAGCCACCATTCGAATCATCTCCAGATCTTGAACTTGTTGTCGAGGCGGTGATGATGAAGAATAGTTGATGCCTTGACTCTTGCCTTTATTGTAACGAACTATGAGTAGCAGGGCTGGTGGAAGGAGCCTCCAGCAGCCACCAGTCCAATCACCTCCAGACCCTGCAGGTGTTGTCCTTGGAGGCGGTGATGATGGCGTCTCCTGCGTATGAGAATGCGCAGGAGAAGATCTCGCCTTGGTGACCGGATAGGACCTGGAATAGACCCGTTTTATGTGTGGGTGGACGTCAGTCCTAGTCGCTGTTTTTGATATTATGTTTTCGGTGATAGTGAGAAAAGACATTGGCCACAATTCGACGTAAGCAAGATTTAACTAAAATAAAATCGTACCCGAATTTTTCTATCTGACAGGATTACAATAAATTCGTCTATACATGGTCTATACTGCCATCCTTTTTGCGGGTATGGTTTTATTTTAGTTAAATCTTGTTTACGCCGAATCGTGGTCTTTTCTTGTTGTTTTTACGAGTCTCTAGCTGAAATATTTTTCACCGAATTCATTACAAATCTTGGTTACTCAACTACCTGAACTTTCAGTAAGCACCTTGACAATAATTATATTCAAATAACACAAATTAATAACTTCAGGTGGACACTTGTGTTGACATTAATCATTTCAAAATTATGACTGTATATTCAATAATGCGACCATAGCCTGGAAAAGTGGATGACTCATCCGAACAAGAAAATTCACATGTCATCATTTAGGTGAATATCAGACATCGTTTTTTTTTTGTCCATTCCAAGCAAAACATTTGAGTTGATTTTAGGTACCTGAATGCAGTTTCCTGTGCCAGCATTCCAGATCCTAGCACTCCTGTCAGCTGACGCTGTGAGAAGACTTCCACCGGCTGGACTGAAGCAAACCTTAAGAAACAATAAAAAAAAAAATTGTAGTGGACCACTAGAATGTAGATCTTATACCACAACAAAGTACAGCCCAGAGTACAAATAGGTCAAAAATTATACCTTGTTGACCTCTTCTCTATGTCCCTGCATGCAAGCAAGCTCCTTGAAGTCAGACTTCACGTCGTAGATGCGAGCTGAACAGTCGCTTGAAGCCGTCGCCAGGCGCTGGCCTGCCCAGTCGAAGCATATGTCCAGGACCTACGACAACTTAGGGTGCTAATTAAAATATCACTGGACTATAAGGTAAGGTTTGCCCAGTCTACGAAAATGCTCAACTTTCTCAACTGAAATGAAAATAAAATGGCTTCCCCATACAAATCGTCTGATCAAAGTCATATCGAGGTGGTCATTTTGTATGGGGAGTCAAACCCATTACCTCATCAGTGTGTCCAGAAACAGTAGCTAAGCATGCGGTCTTCCGGGCGTCCCACAGCTTGGCGCTGCCATCCAGAGAAGAGGATCCTACTAATGTGCTGTCCCAGTTGAACTGCACGTTCGATATCTCGCCGTCATGGCCAGTGAGAACTGATACACGACTGGGGAAACAAAAATGCACTGTATGTAAGTAGATTTATTTAGGTATCGTATTGCATAATTTTCTGCGAGGTCCAGAGGACAGTGCACTAGCCAGTTGTGTTGCACTCTCAGCACCACTTATAGGGTTTATAAGGTGGTTCCTACAGGCGTGGAGCAACATCAACCTGTAACGACCACTATTAGAAACCGGGACTGACAGCGTAACGTGCCCTCCGAAGCACGGAATCTGTTTTCTTGTCAGTCAATCAGGTGAATTCAGTCTGTATTGTCCTAAACAAACTGGGAAAAATCTCACAAAGTAATAAATTAACAAATATCAACTTTGTATTCCCCCCTGAGAATCGAACCCAGGACGTCCGGATCGGGAGCCCATGGCTCAGACCACTTGACCACGGAGGCAGTTGTAAGGAGATGGCTTACTGATAGAAATGAATGGAAAACGAATATAAATTAATAACTTGGGATACGAACAGACTGATGATGATAATGCTGTACTAGCTGTGTATATGTTAAAAAGAAGAACACATTTTACAAATAATTGAGATATGGGCAAGCTAATGATTAATGCTAATAAGCAAATAATAATGTAAACTATGAAAATAGGCGTGAGAAAATAATGCCTCTTTTCTTCTAGCGCCTATCGAAACAATATGTGCAAATTGATTTGTATTATTTTGTAGCGCCTAATATAAAGTGTAAAACAACAATGATTCTCAAATTGCTATTTAGTTTTCGATAGGCATATGGAACTTACTCTTTCATGCGAGTGTCCCACATGGAAATGGTCCCGTCAAATGATCCTGTGATCAACCGTTGCCCTTCATTAGGGTCAAACTGTAGAGCAATTACTTCACCTGTGTGGCCAGTGTAGTTAAGAAGTTCAGTGCCTAAAAGAAAAAGATTATTGATTATTGAAGAAGACGGATTCAAGGGATTAACGTGCCTTTCGAAACACGGAAAACGATCTAGTTGATATTAACGCATACTTGCGTGCGTCAACGAAGGATTGAAATAAGTACTCCGACTAACAGAATAACCAGCACAAGTAATGGATGAACTCTAGAAAAATCTGATAGGAATAGATTGGATTAACTACTTGACTCGTATAGTAATCAAAAATTGGTGGGGTGACAATGACCATTTACATGCAACTGCACTGGACATGCAATACTAGCGGACAGGACATCCTCCATAAAATGGTCTCTATTCCCAGGTTTCCCTACTTATTTTATTTGATAAAATATTAATGTTTTTATAGAGTCGATAGCATGTAGATGATGTCTATATCAGGAGTCTATAAAAGGCTATTTTCCTACCAGTCAAATCAGCAACTTTTTATGAAAATATGTCAAAACGCTTTTTTGTATGAAAATTGTGATTTATGACGTCACTTGCTTGTAAATATTGACTTTTCTATATTTTTAACTCGATTATTAAATCTAAAAGTGCATATTTTTTTAAATGGTAAATGAGTTTCACAATAGTTTAGCCATCAGTTTTAAGTATAAACGTTTTGAATTTTTTTAACCACCCAGTCAACATGCCTATAGGCTTTGGTAAACATGTCACTTTCCATCAGATGAACCGTATCCGTATATGAATCCAGACCACCTCAGGGTATATTCCCATCAACCTGGAGCCGTATTTTTGAACCGCTCGAATTGAATGCCCTTTTGTATGAAAATCGCATGCGAAAGTTGCCCTTTCGTATGCGCATTAGCTTACGAGCGGTTCAAAAATACGACTCCTGAGCTGTAACCACTCTATTTAGGTTCTCACCAGTCATGACGTCATAAAGCTTGGCAGTATTATCCATGGAACCTGTGGCAGCATACTCTCCTTTGGTGCTGAACTGGGCTGCGACCACTTCTCCTCTGTGGCCCCAAAGAGTGGACAAGCACTCTCCAGTCTTCGCATTCCATATTTTGGCAGACTTGTCGAAGGAGCCGGTTATTACTCTATTACTGAAAATAGATTTTGACGTGATCGTATATTCGTAACTGGGATAGCTTTAGTATGCTTGGATTCTTATTGTTGTTTTCGAAAGCCTATTTACACCCTTTTTCTATTTATTTTTCATTAAAGTCATTTGTACAAACGCGAAAAGAAAAAATTGCTCATCTCCTTAGCATTAAGAGAGAGACTTAGCTGTAAATTTCAGGATAGCAAGTAGCAACATTACTTCAAAAGAAAAAAAAAACATAAATAGAAACATTGAACATTGAAAAACATTTATTATTCTTAATTACAAGCAACAAGGTATAGGAAGGAACCCTACAGCTTGTGCTAGCTATGAAATAACCTGTGTTACAGCACAGTATAATTCAATAGTCTGACGTCATATATTATACTGTGGTTACAGGCTGTAGTGTCTTCCCAGTCTTCCCCACAATTCTAGTACTAAGGTAAGTAGGTACATTAAAGTTACCATTGTGGAAAGTTATAAGCGACGGAGTACACCACGTTTTGATGTCCTTCGAGTGTTTTCTGCTCAGTGCCGCCCTCTACATCCCACACTTTGCACGTCCTGTCGTAGCTGCCAGTTATGCACCTGAAGAAGGAAAGAAACACGGTAAAATGATTATTAAAGAGACGAGGAGTCAGCTCAGTCGGTAGTTTTGGATTGAGCCTTTCAGACCGAACAACTAAGACGTCTCATCTCATCAACCTTTAAATATCTAAAAGCACGACATGATGATGAACCAAGCCGTCATCTTTTCCTCTTATTATCATCAGCCCATTCCTGAAAAGTACAAACAGAAAAAGAAATCACTCACTGTTTCCCGCTCTTATCAAACGCCACATTAGTCAACGGTAGAACATGAGTCATCAGCGTTTTGTAGATGTAGAACCTCTTCCCAGCTGGACCCTCGTGCTCGATCCTCTTTTTCAGCGTGTCCAGACATTGCTCCAGGTGAGCTCTTACGTCATCTGTCAGCAGGAGCTCTTTTTCTTGGAGGATGTCGGCTACTTCTAGGATGTTTGAACTGAAATCATAAAGACTAGTATTAGCAGGTTATTGCTAAGTATTATTTTCAAAGGCTAGGGAACCCGCTGAATAATCAGATCAATATTCTTTCTATTTCCTGCAGGTTTTAGGAACACAGTTAGGTGCAGACTTAGAGCAACACGAAGGGTGCAGAAGAAAAAATAACCTATAGATTCCTTGATAGCATCAATCCAGTTTTACAGAAGTCATCATGGAAGAGAAGTCTTATGGCGGTGAAATGGTCACCAAATTAAATTATAAAACCATATTTTGATCTAATGAGCAAGTAGCAAAAGCAAGGCTTGCAACACCTCAATAAAAACAAGAAAGATTGACAGCCTAGATCTCTACTAAAAATAGATATCTTGACTATAGAATTATTTCACAACGGCTGTCGTGTGGGAACTTCACGCTCTCTTTACAGTGTGATGTAAGGCATCTCATTTCACTGTGTAGATCTTAATATGAGCTGTCATAAAAATAGTCCAACTAATTTTAAAACCGTACGTATGCGTGCAAACTGGAAATTATTTGTGAGTTATGTATTTTACTAATTGTAATTAATTGGAGTCGATACTGAAATTGATCTGGGTAATTATGATGCTGCCAGGAATTCGCCTTCAATACAACTTTTTTGTTGATTTGGCTCGGCAGTAAAATCATAAATGCTTTGCATCTCTCTATTTATCTTTGAAATTGATGAACGAGAAACATCTGATTGTAAGAATTATAGCAATGTAAAGTCAAATAAATCATACGCTTAAATTCTAATCTTTAACGACGCAATGGGCAGGAGAATTGCTCGTTCATCCGCAATGATTTTTTCGTTGCTGCCAGTAAAGATGTAACATCCACAATCATAAGTGCATAAAACCGTGTCTACCCTTGCGGGGTAGGCAGAGGATCAATAGCAAAAATCACAACTTTTCCGCCTCGTCTGACAAAATGTAGAGATCTTTATGGGCTGTCATAAAAAAACTCTAGAGCATCTTGGGATCCTTTACTACGAAAAGGAAACATTCGTAAAGTAAAATAACATTTTTGTAATGCTAAAAAACATTCAAGGAGTGCAAAGCTGTATTTAAAAACAGCTTTGTTTTTCAAACAGAGAACCACTTTTGTACTTTACAACATGTACAACAAGTAAATAGTATTATTTGTATCCTTACTTTGAATCCAGGTCCAGAAGATCAATCTCCTTCTTTTTAATATCGCCTTTCTGCAGGTATTCCAAAATTATCCCTGGGGGGTGATACCTAAGGTGGATTTTTAACAACTTCATCGTTACAAATTTTATTTAGTTTTAGATTTTTTTATATTTCGTTTCCAGTAAATTTTTCAAAAAACTGTCACAATTTTGTCAATACGCGATGCGTTGCCATGACGACGATTGTTGTTTGTTTGGGCGTGTTATTTTTTTTCATCGTAGAGCAGAAAACATTAGAAGCAAAGAGTTTTTATTGAGACATGAGACAGTGAGAAGTTTTTGCTACAGCTCAAAATGTCTACGAGTCTTTTAGGGTTCTCTACGATATTGGCCTCTTCTACGGCGTAGCTTCGCGTAGTAACGTTTGATTTTGCGCTAGTTAGTTACGCCATTACCTTTCTAGTACATATTTATTATAACTAGTAGTAAATAAGTAACGTTTACTATAATACAGTAAGATTTATGTTGTTTGCATGGGTTGTTTGTTACTTTGAACATAACAGCACCGCCTTCAAAGTAATAAGAACCGTTTAAAGCGGGAAATCGCATTGTAAACATTGGGCCCGATTCGTAACCATCCCGACTTAACTAAATCTCAACTAAAATTATTGCCATCCCGTTCTGTTCTCTCATGATAGAAAGTGACAGGTATGGACTTATATTAGTTAAGTCGCGTATTTTGTTTATTATTATTATTTATGCATATTACGCATTGATATAATAACGTACTAAATGATATTAGCCTAGCAACTTTGTAACCTCCGTGTGTATAGTGCTTGACAAATAAACAAAAGCTAGACAAAAGCAGATTTCCACTGCAGATTTCTGCCACATCCATTTTAGAAACCAAAAATCTCATTTTTTTTTGCATATTTTAATAATAGAAATAAGCCTTAAAGGCTTGAAGTAGAATAATTTTTGCATATTGTAATAGGATAGGGACAGTATACCTTAAATCCATACTTTTTACGCTGAAGAAAAACATACCCGCCAGGCAGACATGGATTAGCCTAAAACCAAACCTGAGTCTGCATATCTTAGCGACAAAGAGCCTCATATCTGTATGCCCTAGATCCCAGGCGCGGCTAGCCAGCTAGTCATCTCGTGTGAACTGTGCAAACAATCCTAAGGTAAGGAGTATTCTGGTTATATTTGAAAACCAATAACTGTTTACTGCAGAGAGTTACCTTCATGAAGTTTGCTTGTGAATCCAGTCTAAGCAAGTAGTTAGTGACTGAGTCATAGGTCCATGTCTTGTAGAACTGTCTAAACTGTAGCTTATCTGATAGAATTATCAGTGCACCAGTACACATGTAAGAGGCCCAATAGCTGTGCTATATTAGGCGGTTTAAAAACTAGACCACGGAGACAGTTAATAACTGCGTGTAATGAAACATACATTACGATTTGAGTTCATTCGGAATAAGCGCCGAAACGAATGTCTGAAAGAAAGACAGAGATGAAAGCCTTTCATTTCGCGGAGTATTACTATTAGCTTGCTCTCTGCACTCTCTGTATTTACAGGTAATACTCGTTTTCGTTTTTAGTTGCAATAATTATAATATTATGGGAGCAAATATCATAAAATAACGAATGGAATTATGTAATTTAATTTAAATAATCCCATCTTTTAAAGGTTTTATATTTTTGAGACGGATTTTTTATAGGCCAGGAGCTGTTGGCATTTTTTTCCCCTCATACAAAACACAAACGGGAGTCAAGAGCAAACACATTTTCGATAAAAAAAAACAAACAATAGTAGTTCTTTAAAGAAATATAGGTACGTAGAAGGTGATAGAAGAAGCTGGGCTGTGAAGACATAATTTAGTTAGGTAAATGTATAAAAAATTGCCTTGGGAATATTTACCTTGAACTTTTAAACTATCCCCCACCTTGTGCCACCTTTAGATCCCATATCCTTCAAACCAGTTCCATGTATCCAGTATCTTGATCTTGGTCTACAAATTAAAAACCTGTTAGCTGACTAAGTGCCATATACAGGAGCCAGAGGTGCCAATTCGGGTGTTGACACAACTTTAGGTGCAAAAAGAGCAGAGGTGTAGTATTAAGTAATTCTTCATTTTGTTACCCATAATCAATAATAAGTTGTATTGCTAAAGTGCTAAAAGTAGCCACTTTAAGCACTTTTGTAAGGCAAAACTTAAAAGACTGAATGGATTACAAAATGAAGAATTACTTCATGTTGTGGTAAATATAAATTATTTTTCTTTCTTTCTTTCTTAAACCGAGTGGGCACGTCAAAAACCAGTGTTTTTTTTAAAAGGCTGTATAAAGATTGCAAAGCTCGCGGTTGTATTGAAGCTCTCAGTGCGTCATTGTATCCGGTAGGGTTACCGAGAAGTAGATATTATGATGATGACGATTTGGTTTATAGTATTGTCTTCCTTGTTGAAGAGTGATTGCAGTGAGTCAGAATCTGGTTCTATCTAGTTAGTTGGCGCCTTGACAAGAAAATCACCTTTATGGCCTTATAACAACGATATAATCATAAGCAAATTGTTTACTGTATGTCTAATAGATAGTAGCGACATACTTCTGTGATTATTCTGCTAGACTTTTTTTCTTATTTAATTCAGATAAATAAGAAAAGAAATAAGACAAAATCTTTTTTCAGTGTTTTTATTATAGGTCGGTGGTTACAATAATAATTAAATTGTAAAAATTAAATCCTTACTTAAAATATTTTGTTATAACGTGTTTGACTCCTCGTTTTGCCTGAATAAAAGAGTTCAATAACTCATAAAATTATACAAAGCATCAGGTCATAAGACCTGACCGCGAAGCGTAAAATTAATTAAAATTCACTGTTTCTGGGTGCTGGAGCGTAGCATCCACAACTTCTTGGGTAAAGGTGAGCCCAGGTGATGGCAAATCTCTGACAGCCCTATACGTCCGGCAGAACAGGTTTCCGCGGCAAGGCGGTCCTTGACCGGCGCAGGCGCAGTCCCCGCCGCGACAGGTGAAAAGACGCACGTGGCTCGCGTACCAGTCGAAATTCAAACCACGATTCGAGCAAAATCACGATCGTGATTCGCGAGTGCTTTTACTTTCGATTTATTGCGTCACATTCGCTATTTCGTAATCCTGTGATTGTAATAGTGTTGGGTTTGATTGTCAAATAATTTGTTGTTTTATGTGATTTTAATAGTGATGTTTGACATGACGTGATTAATACGCATGTGCTTTGATTGTTCCTATTCGTTGTGTGGATGATGATATGAATTGAATAAATACGCAGTTCTAACAATGTAAGTAGCAATTTTTAGGACAAAAAAAAAATGTTAAAGAAGTCATAGCCGTCATAGGCCGGGAGCCGGCTGTTTAAAAAACATAATGATTCATGACTCAAAGACCAAAAATGTAGATAAAAATTATAAAATCTATATAACTATTCATCTGGCATTATATTACATGATTTAACATTACAAAGGTCGTGCGCAATATGTAATTACAAATGAATGTTTACATACTCTTACGTGGTTAGCCGGCAAGCGCGGAAGAATGCCGCTTGGCGAGATTAATTTGCTAAATAACAAGTTTAAAAGTTATGATCGACTGTTCTGTTGGTCAGAGAGTCAAATTGTTTTGTCTATACAGAATTGTGAAATGAAAAATTTATGTGAAAATATAACACTTTTTAAAAACTTGGAGAGATAAATTTCGAACAGTGAATTTTGAGTACCTAACCTAGGTCTAATGATGTTGAATGAATAATTAATTAATAAAACAAAATTTCTTTTTTTAATTGTAGCTATTAAATAAACATGCATAACGCACTGATTCGTCAAATAATCACATGAAAATTAACATCTTTATCATCTTACTATTCTTAAAATAATAAAACGTGTAATCCGTATTCAGATATGCTAATTTCACAAACGTGTTCGTCTATTTCACCGCATTTTGTTGGTCCATGAACCGGGTTTACCGTTTTTATTCTTATGATCTCTTCGACTCTTAATGTCTTGAGAGACGAATTTCTAAAAACTTGTGTGCCGGTTACTAAGATGTCCGATGCTATTGTTTTAGTTTGTACATACATATGTTCTGTAAAATAGTGCCGTTATAAAGTTATAACAATAATAAAACAAGTAGATACTTAAAGTATGTAAAACAATTGTGAATAGAGCAATTATGCGAACAATCAAAATGTAAATCTTGTAACAATGAGAATAAAATGTTTACTTTATTCAATTACATGTTTACAACACGAAGAATTTTGCTTACTTTTATAAATTTGCAGAATAATAAAATTAAAGTTGACCTTAAATATGCCTAACGTGTACTTTTTTTCCATTACTTATTTTCTGCCACCGAATCGCGACACAACGAGTTTCCTCTTACATTTTCCCGGAGCAGCCATGCAAATCCACTTTATATCGGGAGTATTAAATTTAATATAGGAGCCGGTAACGCGATACGTGTTATTTTCCGGGGCACTGAATCTATGTGACCGGGCAAAAATTCAAAGCCCATGTTCCCGTGGAAATTGCCTTTTCCCACTTCGGCTGTCTTATTATGGCGGCAGGTATGAATAAATGCATGTCATGCATCCTCTATGCATAAATAAAAGTGCCTCTAATTTTGCACTTTCGTTTTTTCGACACCGCAAGTATGGAGCTCGCTTTTAAGGAAGTGTTATGTAATGTAGGTCTGTGTTCCGGTTTGAAAGGCAAGATTACTAAATCAGTGGTAACTCCTACATCTTAGTAAGAACAAACACAATATAGAATAGATGATGGAGTTTTGATAAAAAGCCCGTTGGTATAATTTTAAATGGTTAGTTAGGTCCCAAGTATTTGATAGCGAGGTCACTTGCATCACAAATACTCAAAATAAACCTATAGTAAATCTTTTAATGCAATACTGGTAATTCCACTAAGTGTCTAACTAATTACCTTGTTTCCATAAACTACATGATAGCGTTCGATAAGATCGTTCTTTGTTTTAACAAGATAAGTTACTTTGTCGTTTTACTCTGCTTTGTTTTCTTCCCTGAGATGTACTTTCATTAATTTATTTCGATTATGTATGTGCTATTTTGTTCAGAAGATTGTTAAAAAGGCACATATACTTACCAGTCTCGAAAATACTGAGAATATTATATTTTTATATCATATCACACTACAAAATATGTTTTTCTGTATTCCTCCAAAATAATTCATGATACAAATTATATGTCGTGATATCTTTAGAAACTATACTTCCCGGGTCTTAACCTCATATAGCTGAGAAGAACATAAAATTTCTCTAATAGTGTAACGCAAGTCAATAGATGAGAGTCTCCCAGCTTTCTAAACAGTCCACATTGTTTAGTAGTCAACATGCAAATCGATAACCGAAGCTACAAAAAAGACGATTTATCGGCGATAATTTTGTAGTTGTAGTAGCTCTTGTGAATGGCGCAGTAAATCCGAAAAAAAAATATGCATAAAACATCAATCAAAAAATACACGACAGGATCTATGTTTAGGAATTTCACACAAAGTGCATTTGTTATTTTTAACTTTAGTTTGAAATGTTTATCAACAGAAATACATAACATTCACAGTTTAATTACCTCTTACATTAATAAGTTTACTAGAACTAACACATCCATCATTATCTTTTTGCAATAATGCATTTTTAGGTATAAAAATAATATAACACTAAATTTTATCCACCGGCTCCTGGACAATAAATTTATCGGTTGCGTTCATTCAGCTCCATCGCACCGTTTAGTTAGAGCCATACCTCGATACATCATCGATCGAAGAGTATTGTGCATGGGGCCAGCCTGGCCAGGCCCTACCAGGCGTGGTGCAGGTGTGGTCAATGCTTGTGTTTGCTCACTGGGCCGGAACCATCGGTGATTTTGTGCATAGAGGGACACTGAGAATCGGGAGATTCTTGATCGCATCTATGCTCCTGCACGCACTTAACTGGTGTCTTATTTTACATTTATGTCACACAAAATTAATATTATTGCTTCAAAATGATGGTCTTCGTTGTTTTACAGTCCTGCAGTTATTTTTATACTACTTATGTGGAAATAATTTTATAGTTTGCTTTTGTGAAAAGGATACAACTAAGTGTCGAAGTTGAATAATTTGTAGAGTCATGCATGATTCACCACGGGAAAATCACAAATATGTATCTTTTAATGTTATTTGTTTAAGGATATAAATTTATATTCCGCGAAGATAATATAATTCAATGATTCGTATTAAAACAAACTCACACAAATATTCCAAACAAGCGTCTGCGTATTTCCCCGCCCGCTATTATTTTCTTTCGTTGGGTCGCGTCGCGTGCGCCAGTTCCCATGTCGCCATATTGTTGCATTGCGCTTGCGCATTGTATTGTGGCGCGCGTGAAAGGTGCGCATAAGCTCAGGTTCCCACATGTCACACAACTTTATTATAAAATTATAAATAAGTCGCGTGTTTTGCGCGATTTCTTACTCACAAATTTTTGCTTTTAATTTCTTAATTTTCGTTGAATCAAATAACATTTTTGTTTTATTTGTATAAAACTGATTCGGGTTGTCTATCAAAGCGCTTGCAGGTCTGAAGGCTACTACACACTATGCCGCCGCCGGCAAAGCGCGTCCGTCTTTCAAAGGAAGCCGACGTGCCGCGAGAGCCGCGCAGTGCCGGCGGCATAGTTTGTAGGAGCCTTAACTGCTACTTGCAAGGAGAATTTTATAGTGAAACAGAAATACCTACACTTGATTTTTTTTAATACCTATTAACTTTTCTGCTGTATGTAGGAACCATTTACATACCACACCATAAAAGTTAATTACAATCCATCACGTTTTTGTTGATAAGGCCAATTTGTATGGCAGATTTTAAAAATGATTCCGAAATGCTTATTCAATTGAACTCTAGGTTTTTTTACCACTATGGATGTGAGTGGTCTAAACTAAACAGCACTGTATCAAATAAAATATGTTTTATATTATAATAATTTTGTATTTATTATAAGTTTAAATATCAGTATTATATTAGGTTCAGTGGCAGAGATTTCTTTACCTCTTCTTGCTTATTTTTGAAATTTTAAGTACACTACATGAAATATATTTTATCTCTATCAGTTCAGTTTTTTAACTATAACTCCTGGTCTATAAAAATATTTCTTATCAGTTTTTTTTCTTCCAGTGAATTTATATCGTCTATCTGTCGATGTGAATTTAATTATTTTAAAACGTATAACTGTCTTTATTTTCTTGCAGAGATGTACGATGCCGTCGAGCGGTTGCGTCAACAAGGCGTTTGACGCGGTCGACGACGGCTTCCAGACCATCGACCTTCGGACCAACCGACACACAGAAGATCAGACTACGACACAGGTTAGATTCCAAACCCATCTTTCTTCACTTTCAATCCTGCCTTTCCCTCACCTCCATGTTTTTCCTAAATGCTCTTCCTAATTTTTATGAGCCCAATAAAATACAAACAAAATTACAAGTAGGTACAATTATTCCGCATAAATATAAATCAATTTCCATAAATTCAATTAAAAACGCGTTGCCAATAAATGTAGCGGGAAATTTTAATTTTAAGAGTGTTGTGTAGCGGCACGTTCCGCGCGTGCTGTGCGACAAGGGTTTAAATGAACGTGGCGAAAAAAGGAACTAACTTCGTCATCTTGAGACTTGACAATTCTTTTTTTTAAAATTAGAAATGGGTTTGCTCTTGATTCCGATGTCGACGATGAAGCAAGCTCACCCAGAAGATGCCTTTTCACATTAGAAGTGTTGGGGGTTGTGTGCATTCGGAAACACAGACGCAGGTAGGTTTTGCCGTTCGCAGAGTTTTGAAAACGCTTAGTCCGTACTGGTGGAATATCAACCAGGTATGGATGGTATCCTGCGGTGCGTCTGGATGTCCGATGGTAGAAGGGAGCTGGCGGGATAAGGTCGTGGAGTTCTTGAGCACACTTACCGAAGTACAGCCTGGAGAAGACCGACAAGCAGGCAACCTTACGGCGATGTTCCAGGTTGTAAAACTTGGTTTCTATCAGTTTTTTGTCGCCTGAGCCTCTTAGCTCTGCGTTCCACCGTGTCGAGCGTGGCAGTAGTAAGGCTCGTATTTATAAAGCGATCTCAAGATTGAGAGCAATATTAAGTATGGATTTGACAGGTCGTTTTGTACTGAAATGACATTTCTGATACGAACTTAAACCCACTGTCACTCTTGAGAGCTGATTATAAATACGGGCCTAAGTGTTTTTATACAGCAGCGCCCCCGCTCACGTTCATTGTGAACCGCGTCGTACCCGTACTGCAGAATGGACGCTATTCCTCGGCCGCGAAACAGAAAATGGCCGCGTTTCCCTCCGAAAGCCATATTTTAGGCGCGAATTTAATTTCGGCCGAATCCAAATTAGAGTCACGTCAAATGCGCCGCACGTGCGCTGGTAGAAGGAAGATGCTGCTACTTGTTTAGGTGCTTTCCGAAGGCTATACTTTAAGACGGTTTCTCGTAAAAGCCGAAAGTGGTTGCACAGTCAACGAAACTGATCGAATGACATTCATAAATAAATTCTTTTAGGTAAAAAAAAAGACAAATAGTTATCGTACAAAAAACTTCGATCAGAAAGTCATTTTTTTAATGATTATTTTATTGTGAAAGTTGTTCAGTTTCATTGAATGGGCAACATCTTCAATTTGCGGGACACCGTCTGTGATCCCATCTACGTAGCCCTGCAGCTACGGTTTCATAAGGTATCGCCATGTATACAACTTCGATCAGATTTATAGGTAATTTGTATTTTGGAAGCCATTAATTTTCATTTTCTAGAAGCTTATTTAATGTGAAAATTGTTCAGTTTCATTGACTGGTCAACCCCAATTAGCATCCCATCTACCTAGTCTTGTTTAAAAGGTATCGCTTCCCTCCACGTAATATACCGGCCGTCATTGGCTCAGTCCGCTACCGTCGGCCGCGCGACCCGCCCGCCCTACGCGTACGTACGTGACAGCGGGGCAACTTTTACGAACATAGTTGTAGCAAACTTACGAGTTATGTTTTAAACGTTGTGAAGTTTGGAAGTGATTGTGGGTGATAAAATGGTAGGTGGTTTTTTGTTTTAGTTTTAAAAGTTTGGTCACCTAGGGCCGTATTTATAATCAGCTCTCAAGAGTGACAGCGAGTTTGAGTTCATATCAGAAATGTCATTTCAGTACAAAACGAACTGTCAAATCCATACTTAATATTGCTCTCAATCTTAAGATCGCTTTATAAATACGACCCCTAGTATTTTTATGCAAAACTTATTACTACACTTATTTTACACTGTGTAAGCTAATATTAATTTTTTCCGTATATTAAGTCATATAAGAAAGATTTGATTTTTTTCTATAGAGCAAAGTATTTAATTTTTATATTTTATTTCCTAGGTTTTCGGGGATTGTTTTGTGTTTTAGTTTTTAAAAGTTTGATTAGTATTTTTATGTAAAAAATCGCCCTACGTGGAATAAAATAAATACTACACTTATTTGTGTAACCTAATATTAAATGCTTCAGTATTTAGTAATCATAAAAGAAAGATTTGTATTTTCCTATAACTAGAGCAAAATATTTATTTTTTATATTGAAATGCTAGGTAAATAGGTAGATACTAGTAACTATACTAACTCCGAGATTTCTTTATCAGTAACGTTTTAACGTTTGATTAGAAACTATATTTCATTACCTATGTATGACTTTCTTATCACATCAGCTGAGCAATACACACCACGTGATCACATGTTGTATGTTTAATTATTATTCTAACCCTTGTATCTGAAGAAATGTAGGTAAGATTATTATGAATGATTTTTATTTTTATTTTCCCTTGGACGTTAAGGACACCACAGTGCCGGCAGGTCGCGTAGAGGCAACAGATGGATTTCGGAGAGTCATTTTGAGCTTGGAATTTTCTAAAGTTTGTTATTTTTCAATGGTTAGATATTGGCCATAAGTATCGGTCGCTTACCTACTATTATTAATTCTGTGGTACCTATCGCTAAGGCACATAATGCAACATCAAAATCTTCCACCGTCTTATAATATTGTTATTACAACCATTTATTAATAATAACCATACATACCTAATTAAAATTAAAGTTAAATACAGAATAATCTGTGAAAATGGACACTCTACTTTTCCCAATATAGAGAGGTAAAACATGAAATCTTTGAACAAAGTTACTTATAGAGTTATTTAACTTCGGAAACGATACCATCTTATCAATATGCCTGAAAATTACAGAGTGGATAACCAACTTTGTAAACATAATTATTTATTTTGTGTTTAACTTTGGGTTATTATTATAATTGCAGTCCTCATTAAACTTAATATTTGTTCGTTTTTGAGATTAGTGGTTCAGATTGGGTATTTGCGGTGGCCATGTAAAAAAAAATATTATTGGAGTGATTTGGCATAATGCGTTTTCAGATGATTTACATCAGTAAAATGTGAGTTTCAATGTCAGTGCAGAAATTAAGGTGTTTTTATGTGAAAGAGAGAAAAATTAAGTAAAAAAAAGCGTTTATTGCATTTAGGTAGGTTCTAAACAGTTCTACAAACTTAGATCTTGACATGGCCAAAGGTCATTAGCATGTATAAATAAACCGGACATCGGTCGAAGTATGTTGAACCTAACTCGCGTTCCGATTTGAGTAATCACATCGATTACTAAATAATTCAGGATGTCGAATAAGGCATGCCCTAGAATACGTAGGTAATAATAGAGATACAGGAAATCATTGTACTGTGATTAATCCTAATTATAGTGAAAATATCCATTTCATTTTATCTAGATGTTTAATTCGGACTCTCAAAGACTCCTCTTTGATTTGACTTATTATTATTTTTGGCATGAATGTTTACGTTTTTATTGCGTAGAGCATTAAACAGGAAGCTTTTTTTTTTTATTAGAAATGGGTTTGGAGCTTAATACTTTAATCCTAGGAGTTTTCAGAGGCCACAAATCTGCACCCTTCAAATTATTTTATGATATGTCTAGAATGTAAAAATAATCTAGGTGTAGTAAGTACAGATGAGGTGGCATTATTTTCAAGAAAATATGGATTTACGAAAGTTTTTGCCACTGTTGTGTAATCTAAAAAGTGGCAGATGCTCTAAAAGCATAAAATAGCCAAAAGTTTTATAAAAAATAACAGATAATTACCATAAAGTACCTAAACGTATTATGGTATCTACCATCTCATTCCCCTCTTCGATACTAGTCCTCAATCTTATCAAGATTCTAAAACCTCCTCAGCCAGTCCTCCACATTATTCTGGACTCTTCAACGAGGAGTACACAAGGACACAAAAGCCAGGATATCAGCTGATGAATGCGTCGGGCCTATTGTATGCCTTCTAAGGACCCTGTAGAGACCATGTATACAACCATTATGACTTAAACGAATGTCATATGTCCATTCATAGGACGTGATATCATTAATAGGGGGGCGATTAAGCGTTTAAATCTGTAGGACCCTTTATCGTAGTTCTAGGTCAAGTGTCTGGTTGGCGGAGGGTCAGCAGTTCGATTCCCTTGGTGTGTAATAGACTAGGTACTTATTTTATTGTTAGTAGTGTGTTCTTCCGGTGTTTTGATGTCGTATCATAGTTATTTGTTGTTTAGTTGTTAGGAGATCGATAAAATATAGTCATACAAAATCTCTGACTACAAAAATGAAACACTTAAAAAAAAAAAACTCTAGACTTTTTTATCTAAGTTTTATCTAAGTTTTGACTTGAAACTTTGACCATTAACTGATTTGTCATCATCGTCATATTAGTAAAACTTCTTTAAACTGTTTTTATAAGTAAGGTATTCTAGCGGTTGCACTGATTTTCTATGTCAATCTATTCTCGAACTTCAATTTGGCAATTTTGGCACCATGACTCCTCGTAATTTTTTTTCTGTACTTATACTTCAAATTCAAATAGCCTAAAAGGCAAAAGCTTCCGCTATTCATACTTTGAGTCATAGGAACTTCGATTGACAACATAGGATAATGTCCGCTAGAGCTCACTCTGCGCCTACGCAAACTTGAAGAATACATTGTTTGAGTCATACTTACATTATTTACATGATGTTGACTCAAGACATTATTAAATGGTTGATTTAGACTCACCCACGATGTCCGTCGTGGTATGCGCTGGATTGGTCGATTTGGACGTTGTATGGAATGCATAGCATTAAATCTTGATTTAAGGGGAATCTGTCAAATATTTGTTAAGGGTTTCCGGTCATTGTGGGCATGGATTGACTGAACTCTGTTGTATGATTACTACTCTGTTCTTAATGTGAATCTATAAATATGTTTTTTTGGTAAATAATAAATAAATAAATAAAATAAAATAAAAATAAAAATTTTATTTCAGACCTTTTGATCCATACAACAATTATACAACAATTTCAGTTCACACTTAGCATAAAAAATAGGGTTAATATTAGTGTTTACAAATGTATGTATGTATTATTTGACTTGAATTTATTACACTTAAATAAATAAATGGATGGAAGGTTTTAAGCTCGCATGAATCATAGAAGGAGGAGGACAAGAGATACAAACATCAATTAATTATATCGGAAGTTAAAATGAGATATTAAAATTACTGGCCGAAGAGATTGATAAAAACATAATTAATGATCTTGGAGGTAGCTGGCTAAAGTCTCGTACAAACATACATAAATTTACGACTCTACGGCTTACGGGGTACGCACAGCGTGCTTAGGATTAGGCGCCTTTGCAACATCTGACAAAATACTCAGGGCAATTTTTATAAAATCTCACTCGAGTAAATTTTCTTATTTCTATGATTTATTTATCTATTCTCGGAGATGTTGTAGTTTTTGTTTCTTTCCTCGAGCACAACTCAAGTATCTAATTATCTATGTAATATATTCCAATACACGTATTTTCTATTCTAATCACAATTTAATGACCTAGCCATTAGACCGAAACCGGATGTTAAGGGTCATTAGATTTTGCCATGTTTTAGCAATAATATTGCAAATTATAAATACTCATGATAATTATTCATCAATGTGATGCAAATTGATGCCATGCTGGACTAGGAGTAATAGAAAAACATAGAATGCCAGCTGCATTTTCTCCCGGGCATGCTGTAAAAACCAGAGATTCGAGGGTTTCAGTGTATTGCAATTTAAGCGATAGGGTGACGACACGTCACTATAGCAATATACATATGCATCTGTGTAATAACCCTTAAAACTTATCAGAAGTGGCGAAACGACCTTTGTTTAGGTCGTTTTTGCTCTGCCGACCCCATTAGGGATAAAGGCGTGATTTTATGTATGTATGTGATGCAAATTGGTGCAAAAATAGATAGTACTAACCGGTAACTATTATACTGATACTGCAGTGCAATAGAGCGGCGAACCGTGGCCTCTTATGCAATTATTGCATAGCAGTTATACAGGGTTAATTGCCTCTGTGGTGTAGTGGGGTGAACTATTTGTCGATTTGGAGGTTGTGGGTTAGAGTCATGGTGGGGACAAAAAATTTATGCATACTGTAAGTATAACTGGTAAGGATATCTTAACCAGGACCGTATGTTATTTTCAAACTAAATATTTTGTATGAAAAATAATATGAACTTCTTCAAATATCCACTTACTTGTTTCAATGAAAGCGCTAGCTGATTTGTGTACTGAGATATTTTCGTTTTAATATTTATTTTTTGAAATTCTGATACGTCTGTCACACTTAAACAAAAAATCACAATGGATATTTTTGATGTCTATTTGTGTGTAGAATCGAATGGTGTAGTTGTTATTGTACGCCACGACATTGATCACAAAATATAAGGGTCGCCATTCACACTATGCCAGGCTCCATACAAAAATGTTACAGGTATTACTCAATTGTTTGACCTCAAAGACAATTTAATCTACAATTTTACATTAATATCAATTGTTCCAGGGTGAACCAGACCCCGAGCCAGACTGCCCCGATGGACCGACCATGGAAGACAAGTCCCTGCGATGCGGCTGGGGGGTGTTCCGGCCCAAGTGGCTGCAGCGGTTCAGGACAGCCAAGTGGGCGCTGTTCTGGCTGTGTTGGGCTGGCGCTATACAAGGTAGGATAGGGGTATACACCATTGACAGCTCTTTTGCGGGTGATTTCCGATTAACCATACCTTTTGCAAAGATTTGGCCGTGTAAGCCGGCGCCTTTACCTAGGTCCTCATCCAGTTGAGTTGGGACGCAATCGACACTGAAGGAAGGAAAGCGCATTTTGCTGCTAAAGTGAATTGTCTCTAATTTCGAACGTTATATGTTGACTGTTAAAAGAGATGTCAAAGATTCCAATTTGTTTTATTTTTTTTCAATTAGGTAATCTGCACAATAACTGCACAACATAGTGGAAAGATCTTATCAACTAAATCCAATCAAACATGAGTTCATTTCCTTGTTACGTGATATTTACGCAATATTAGCTCAACATAAACAAAACAAACAACAACAAAAGTCGGATTTGCACGCAGATATGATTTCCTCCGTAACCTGCCCCCGTTTCTACATAAATAAACACAAAATCAATATTGTTGTTATGCGATGTTTAAGGCCAAGACAATTTTGTTGTTGTGTTCTCTAAGGTTAATTTTAATTTATTAATTAACACAAATTACACAAGAAAAACAGATGTTAAGTTAGCAAATCCCTCGTAAAAACATAAAACGTTAAAAAATTTTTCTTCTTAGGACGTTAAACGTAGTTAGCATTTTGCATTCTATATAAATAATACCTAAAATACTCTACAATAGCCAGAAGATATCTAAAAAAAAAATAGCGGACATCTTTTTTTAAGAACTACGTAACAAATACGTAAATTGCAACAAAACATAATATTTTTTACTATCCTCCAAGTGACACAGTTTCTACAATACAACCAGCATACCTACTTATGTTTGTTTGGCCTTAACTTAAGCAGTAAACA
This sequence comes from Scrobipalpa atriplicella, assembly GCA_029255725.1. Taxonomy (NCBI): domain Eukaryota; kingdom Metazoa; phylum Arthropoda; class Insecta; order Lepidoptera; family Gelechiidae; genus Scrobipalpa; species Scrobipalpa atriplicella. The sequence goes on along the minus strand of JARACY010000723.1, from coordinate 23,715 downwards.
CCAGATAGTCACGGAACCTCAGAGCCCGTAATGTAAACGTAACACATCGCGTTTTGGAGTCACCTTGAAAACTTCAGGTTATGCATCGATTGACACACTAATACTGGTGCTGTGTTTCTTACGACATAGGATGGCACGTCCTATGTGGTATGAAATTGCTGCTTTAGCGATATACCGGGTGTAAGGGACAGCGTCCCGCAAACTGATAGGGGTTGCTCAGTCAGCGATACTGAACACATATCACCAGGATTTTTTTTCAGGAAATGAAAAAAAACGGTCTATCTATTCTATTCTATTGCTTTTAGACTTGAAAATAATACTTATCTACTGGTTTCACTTACGATTCCCCTCCAAATTCTATTTATTTTCGTAAATAGGTTGCCGTTTTTCGATTCTTCATATCATCGGTTTAATATTTTCACGTAGGAATCTTTTTCCCACAACAATTTCTTCAACAATGTGATCTAAACTATCAATTTGTGGAGAACGCCTGGTAGAGACGCAATCCCGTATCACTGGCTACTCCTGGGGCCTGATTCTACTGATCACAATATTAAACGTCTGTTTAGTCACGCCTTTATCCTTTACGGGGTAGGCAGATCGTAAAACGCCTAGTAAAAGGCGTTTTTGTTTTGCCACGTCTGACAAATATTAACGACAATTTTAGATCGAATAGTTTACAGTACAGATGATACTATTATTATTATCTTAAGCCCACATCCATCCACTGCAGGTTATATGCCTCTTCTATATGATGATACAAACTAACGAAACAATGTAATTTGTTAAGAAAATAAGTCGTATTACCTATAATTCAAACTTGCAATAAAGTACGGGATTGAGATTTGACGTGGAGAAATGCAATTTTTCGCCTGATTAACTCAGATTAACCGAACCTACCTATATTTTAAACTTACTTATAATGTCACCGTAGTTCTAACATTTTTGTGCATTTTAGGATGCACACTCATAAACATAAAATTATGCTCTAAATTCGATAATTTTTTATTCGTTCATGTCTTAGGCCCGTATTTATAATCGGCTCTCAAGAGTGACAGCGAGTTTGAGTTCGTATCAGAAATGTCATTCCAGTACAAAATTACCTGTCAAATCCGCAGTCAATATTGCTCTCAATCTTGAGATCGCTTTATAAATACGAGCCTTAATTTCAATGTTTTTACTATAAAAAAGTTTATTACAGAAACGATTTAGCCTTAAACGGTCACGTACTTAGCAGAATGAAAGTCCCGGTATCGCAAAGGTCCCGCGGGAAATTATAAGCGTCCCGTTAATGTCCCGTATAAATATCGCCCCACACTTACCGGTAGAAATGTGACTGTTAACGGGACTTTCTCACCTTAAAGTAAATTGTTATTTTTGGATTTAATGTGGCAACATTTTTCCTTGGGTAATGAGCTGGGTGATTACAGTGGGAGCGATTTTTTTTTATCTAACGTTGCCTTATTGCGTTGGGGGACTGTTTACCTCTGCTTTTTTAAAAAAATAAAAGGCGAGCAAATTTTCTCTTCATTTGAGCGCAGTATTCAGGAGGATGAGCAATTAGGTACTTATAGTGAAAGAAATTCTATTATTTCTGTCTTGATGTCATAGAAAACTTATGTTCAATTAGTTGGATTAATTATTTGGTTTCTAAACTTCACGTATAAGTACGTTTATTCGACGCTTTCACGGTGAAGACAAAAATCGCGAGGAAACCAGCACACACACCTGCAAAGAAATTCAAAAGTTGTGTGTGAAGTCGACCAATCTGTAGATACTGGGCCCACGTGGTCGACCACTGATTGGAGAAGTCGGCTAGCTCCCAACGCCTTTTACTGTTCTATGTCATTATGACCCGACCGTCACCCTAATTCTGGGTAGGCACGTGCTCCTTGGTGGGGAGTTGGGGACGTATGCTGATATGATGATGATGAGGCAATAAAACAACCAAAAAAAGAAATAGTCAAGAATTCCTACTTCCAGGCGTTCTTTATTAATCAACATATCAAAACGCACTTCCATTCTTACACATTGTCATACAAATTAAACTTGCGGTTTAACATATCTGTTATCTAATTAGACATCACACCTAACGACTCGTGTGTTTTTTTTTTCAATCACGCATGCATTACCTTAGCACGCTACACAATAATAGCATGCTTTACATGCGAATATGCAGTGTTGGCATGTTATAGGGGAATATAAAGAGTCTTAAAGTTGGTAAAAAAGTGCTAAAAATGAACAAAAAACTTCAATTTGTAAGGTATTTTTCGTCTTCCCTGTCATTTGTTGGGTGAATGACTTAATGAACCCTGACGTCAGAGTTTTCAGCCTAATAGATATTTGATATGGTTCATGTGACGACTAACATCAAATACACTTTTCAAGCTGTTAGACAATCAGGTGATTCAACCTACATTGTCCTAATTATTCTGCCGTATATTTTATTAAGACCCTGTATAATTAGACTTAGCATGTAAAAAGGAATCAATTCTAGTCTGTAGCGTGGTGATGATCGCTCGATCGACTTTTTACAATTAGCTGCGGTGGATCGATATTGCTAGTTATAAGATATGGAAGATACATGCAGAGACAATCTGTAAAATATGTAAAGAATTCTTATTATTATTGTTATAAAAGAATCTATTCAAAAGTAAATGAAGCAATGAACCTGTACCGGCCACCTGTGTACACAATACTTACACTACCAATAACAGACAACGTGATAAAATGCGAATCTTGTACGCTGATGTCAAAAAAAAATTTGATGATCGTATTTATCATTATCACTTAGGTATATTCAAATTATGCAAATTAAGAATTAAAGTACCTAATTGTTTTTCGAGCACAAATAAGCTGATTGTAACTTGGTACGTAGACTTCTGTGTTCTGTAACTTTTTTCAACCCTTGTAGGCAAAGACTGCGTTGCGCGACTCCATCCAGTCCATTTGTAACGTATAAACTATATTTTACGCGTTATGCACTCGACGAGGAACTAAAACTTATTGTATAGGAAGCCATGTTTATATTGTCATAGATCTTTGATTCTACAGTCGTACAAGGATCTTTTGGCGCGTGGGTGACATTGACAGCACAGATTACCTAGTATACATGTAGGTTATGTATACTAGGTAATCTGTGCTGTCAATGTCAATGTGTTGACAGCACAGATTACCTAGTATACATGTAGGTTATGTATACTAGGTAATCTGTGCTGTCAATGTCACCCACGCGCCAAAAGATCCTTGTACGACTGTAGAATCAAAGATCTATGACAATATAAACATGGCTTCCTATACAATAAGTTTTAAATCTAAATCTGTCATCTATCTGTTCACTTTTTTTTTTTTCAAGCCTCGTAGGTAAAGGCAGTGCGCTTCATACAGCCAGCCCATTCCAAACGCATTACTGTGTCCGCGTAACTCTGTATTACGTAGTATTACATCCACCAGTCGACAAGGAACTAATATTGTATAGGAAGCAAGATAGGCTTATTCTAGGAAGTGATCGAATCGAATAAGGCATACTTATTTTACTATATCAAAGATCTTTGAGTCAAATATCTATTGAATTCACCGTCTTTGTAATTCACACGGATAAAATAAAATTATTTTTATTTAAACATTGTGATAAATAAAAAAATGTATATTATACGTTAGAAAACGTCTTTTTGCATTAACACCATTAGTTGTATAGACCATGCTAACTGAAATAAAATATTTTGGAACACTTATACCTAAAAGCATACGAAAAAAAAAACCATGGCTGCTTTATTTCATCAAAATTTTAGTAACGCAATTTTTCCTATAGCCCCATTTATAAGTAAAACTCTATATCTGTGTCGCGGCTCGGGGTATTGCACCCAACATAAATCTACGTTATGTTCGTCCACCATGGTGAGAGTCCAGCAGTTGCCGACAACAGGTGTTAGCAGGCATATATGCATACAGACACCAGCGGCGCATCATATTACACTACCTGTATTATAGATTTGCTTACTATGAGATTTTACGTGTGACCTAATGAGTTTTACTGTGGTAATCCCAAAAAAAATATATAAACTAGCCTACTGTGTTCCTTCTGTATACATTAGTTTTCACTTAACGTACCTAAGTGTAACTACGTACCTATACCTACGTTATTTTGTAGCAAAAAAAAAACCGGAGTTACATAAATTCCGTAATAAACCAAATATTTTGCAATTTAGATCAGTGTATTTTGATGTTTTAGAACCCTACTCAGGCTTATAAAAAAACTGCTGAATCTAAGATAAAATGCTACCTTATTGCCATCTTCACAACCTGATTTACATTTTTATTACCTAAAATTCTAATTTAATTATAGCCACAAAAAATTAATATTCCACAATATCCTAAAAAAGCCATATAGAAGCGGATCCGGAAATAGCCCGCCCGCCCAATAAATATTACTTAGTAAAACACTAGCTCAGCTTTCGCCGCCCCTGACTCCAGGGGCCACAAATCATCGGCTTATATTTAGCGGCCTCAGGGGGCGGTACGTGTATTCATATTCACTCCAGGTATATTAATATTAATAATAATGTACTCTTATACGTGGGAGCAAAATTAGATGTTAGCCTAGATATAGGAGGTACTATAAATAATAGTACTGCTTCTTTGAAGTTTGTGGAGGCTGCGAATTGGTCCAAGCACTTTCTTACATTATGTATAGAAACTGATGTAAAAATCAAAACTGCTATCTCTTTTATAAATATTTAGAAATTTTGCTTCGGTGTCATGGTCATAATCTAGTATGCGTTCATTTTTGTGGCCATATCATGAAACTACGATCCCATTGCTCAGCAGTGGCATCTAATAGGCTAGCTATAAATAAAAAAATAAATCATGAAACTTCCGTTCATTATTATTTATTATTGTGTTTGTTGCAAGGTTTCAAGTTTTGATTGGAACGAATTTTGTATTATCGATTGTGTATGATTTTACGGCGATAGTCACAGTTGCATTTGTAACCGTACGATAATATGCATAGGTATATGATTCTTTCTTTTTATTTTGAATTTGTTCATACTTTTGTTTATTTAACTCAATACACAATATACGGAACTGATACACGGGATTTCACCACTCTGGAAAACTCATAATGACGCTAAACATATTTGATTATCTTTCATTCATTTCAATGAGAAACCCAAAGAAAAAAATAATAAACAAAAAATACACCAAAAAAGATTCTGTTAGGTGTAAGACCCACATCTCAAACTAAGCAAATTCACTTGATATTAGGTATTTTACTAACGATCCCTTTCAATCTTGGCAATAGGAGCCAAGTAGTGACAAGCATAAAAAATATGATAAAGAGAGTGCACTTGTGTGTTGCGCAAACACTTGGCCGATCTCTGGGGCAATGCTGCACACCTGTTGTCCACCGGCTAAGTTACGAAAAGTCCGATCTAAGTCGACTCACTGCCTACCCCGTTAGGAATACAGGCGTAAATCGTTGTATAGTACATACATACATACATACATAAAATCACGCCTTTATTCCTAATAGGGTAGGCAGAGCAAAAACGACCTAGACATAGGTCGTTCCGCCACGTCTGACAAGTTTTTAGGGTTAATACAGATGATGATTATGTATATTGCTTTAGTGACGGGTTGTCAGCCCATCGCCTAAATTGCAATACACTGAAACCCTCGATTCCCTTAGCTGATTTTTACAGCATGCACGGGAGGAGATGCAGCTGGCACATTCTATGTTTTTCCATCACTCCCAGTCCAGCATGGAAAGATCGTTGTATAGTTCACCCTGTAAAAAGCCTTTCTTGCTCCTAGCAGGATATAAAAAGCCTTCTAAAGTTAAATGAGGCAGTGCTGCACACCTGTTGTCCATCGGCTAAGTTACGATAAGTCCGAGCTAAGTTGGCGGCACTTCACGGTGGAAATTAAACAACTTTCAGTTGCCATAAATATGTTAAGTTGTCCGACAGGCTTTTTAGTTTATAGTTTATTCTTGTCTACTACACTAGGCGTATTATTTTTTAGAGGCCCGTAAAATATGTCCCATGCGTTTAAAACACAGCGCCTATAATGGCCTATCAAAATCAAAACATTTAGGCCCGTATTTATAATCAGCTTTTAAGAGTGACAGCGAGTTTGAGTTCGTATCAGAAATGTCATTCCAGTACAAAATTACCTGTCAAATCCGCACTCAATATTGCTCTTAATCTTGAGATCGCTTTATAAATACAAGCCTTAAAGAATATTGAATTGAAGAAACTCATACATGTTTAAAGGTACTTTAGCAGGTTTATCCTGAACGGAGAATTAGTGATCTGCTGTTTAGTAATCGTCATGAGTGATAGCAGGTTTATTTATTCATTTTAGATAAAATAAGCTGACAAAGTATTTAAAAAAAACAGATAACTGAATGAACAAACATTCTAAGTAAAAATCGTTCAATTACCAAACTGAGTGTATTTTTTTTAAATAATTTTCCTTACAATGTATATTGAAAGTTGATTCACCCCGCTTCTCTGTGTGCTATGTTCTTGGAACCACAAAGTCACATTAGGTCATCCTAAACTTAAGTATGTTACGTTCAAACTTATTTTACGCACAAGCTCATGTTTAAAAATACTGTTCCTCGTACAAATAACTTTACCTACACTATTTTATTCTTATAAGACAGATATTTTTTTCAATACAAACAATCTTCCCCCTATCCAGATTTTGATTAATTATGAGGATTATAATAAATCATTTTTCTTCCCGAAAATTATAAAAAAAGTTTCTAACATCATAATCCCACATCACCGTGGGTCGGCGACCCCTGACAGCAACTTTTTAATTAGAATGTCAGAGGTGGCAAAGTTATTAACGTGTGGAAATTAACTAGGCAACTTCTGAATGGCTGTGCATTATTCAACGAAGTTCAAACGCGTCTTGTTTAAGATGTTGATGACCACTGGGCATGGACACCGTGACTTAATAGAGCCTTCTCCTTTACAGACACTATTACGTAAAATCGCGATCTAGGCTAGGTAACACCAAAGTAAGCCGAAGCTAAAAAAACGGATGAAAAAAAAACATGTACCCGTACCTAAATACCTTGACAAGTGGTTAATCATAATAAAATTTAAAACAAAAATATATCAGCCATTCTGCTGCTTGGCTATTAATAAATAATAATAATAATGAATGGAAAAAAAACCCCGGGAAAATACCTTCTGAAATAAACTTGAGTCCTGCACTATTTTGTTTTGATACTCCTTATTTGATACTAATCAATACAAGAGTTCCTATAATTGATACTATTTGGTACTCTCCCAATAAATCCATAGGTAAGACAAGTCCAATAATCAGAAGAGCATCTTCTCTCTACCAATTCCCTCTACAACTTATTGCCACTTCAAATATATTGGACTATATCTTGTTGGCTGGTCTATATCTCGTATCTTGTCATTTCCTCCCTAGGTAATAAACAAAGCGGTTGAAGTATCGTTCACAGTTATCTACGAGTCGTGTATTGCTGTAACACGATATTACAGACTCGATTCGCTCTTGGGATGAACTCATCCGATTTGGTACACACGGCGGAAGAAATAGTGGAACGTGTGTACCGTGGGAGAAAAGAATGTTTTTTCACGGAAAAGGAAGTGATTTTAGTAGAGTTGAAATTAAATGTTTGATTCTATGTGAGATAGACTAATCACTTCTTGATTATATTTATTGTAACCTCGATATTTGACATAATTATGCATTATTAAATAAGTATAATCGCGGTATAAATATAAAATTTTATTTATTTATTTATTTAATAAGTATAATCGGGATATAAATATAAAATTGTAGCGAACATGAACAAATACTGTGAACAACTGCGAATATCTCAAAACAAAATAAAATGTTTGAGTTTCGTAATCCTATCTTACAATTATAGATTTTTCAGACTTTTCGTATAAAAATAGATATTTTAAAAAATACGCTACATAATTATATTACATTGTTGATACATTACTTTATTTTTACGCAGGACATCTTGCGATAAAGTTTTACTGAATTATCTGTATACTATATGAATAAATATAAAAAATATGTACTTTCTTTTCTATCAATAAATAACAACATAAAGTTTTTTTTTTTAGATAAACTAATTTATAGTTATTGTCCACCAAATATGCCGCGTAGTGTTACAGGTCGTGTAGTCATATGAGTAATAGAGAGTAACGAACCGAAATAACGCGGGGTGCAGTATCAAATGCAACTGCTTGAGGAAATTCACAGACTCTTCTTGCGTTGGGGTTCCGTAGTACCTACGCATTTGGTTACATATTTGCTGAGTAGATTAAATAAGTTTTAAATTTTATATTCTGGGATAAGTGAAGACGCTTACAACTGCTAAAAGTGGTGTAATATCAAATGCAACTGCTTGAGGAAATTCACAGACGTTGGGTTCCGTAGTTACATACAGTTTTCATTGACGTCATGTTAGCTCTGCTTAGTGAATATAAAGTTGGTGAAATTTTATAATTTTCGGATGGTTTAAGAAGCTTGGAAGTTAAATTTGCTCTCCAAGCCTCCATACTTCTTGATTACAAACATGTCAAATTTGGCGCCCAGCAAGGGACTTAAAATTATGTGGTTTTCATACAAATTGACGTAAGTTAGAAAAAAAATAGGTTAAAAAGGTTCAATCGATGGTTCTGCAGTTGTCACAAAACATAGAAGTATGGTAGCGACAAGTAATTTGTTCCTGTCAGATTCAAGTCGTGCATTGAACAAGAGGAAAAATTGGGGAAAGGGGTAAGGGGGGTCCAACGAAACCTTCCTGTTCTTTTACCCCTTCCGTTACAAACATTAATATTTTATATTAACCAACAACTCATTCCCATCGATTAACCGAGCATGGTAATCGAGTTAAGCCGGTACCCAGTGCTATGTGGCCCCTTAATCAGTTTAAAAAGTTTCAATGAAAACAAGATCAAAATTTCTTGTTTGTTATTGACTTATTATATTAGGTTGGGTCCCTAACAATGTACCTATACACACACAAAGTACCTACACACTGATAAATTTGAAGTTTCTTTTTAATCTATGTTTTTTTTACTGTTAACGGCGCCACTGGACACTAGGGAGTCTTTAAGTCGAGCACTAGAGACGTGTGCAGCGAGTGTGAACGAAAGCGGGTTTAGGAATCGGCCCCCTCCGACTCTTGTTTTGATCCTGTTAAACGTTTCACGATTAGCCTAGTGGTTTTGAAAGCCGACTGGGAATATGAAAAAGTCATTTTAAATAAAGTAATTTTACTAAGCTTAAAAGTTGAGTGGCGCAGCTTTACGTAGCGTATACATGCAAGTAAAATGGTTAAAGATTTAAAAACTTCGCGTTTGTTAAAAAAAAAGGTACATAGAAAACGTCAAAAGTAAGGTTACACGCTGTACTGGCTTTTTTAGTACCTATGCAGGGAAGAGACGTAGCTGGTACGTTCTATTCAGGATTACAAGGGTTTGTGATTTTTTCATACACATTTTGCATGCATTGAGAACTTGAAAGGCTCGAATACTATCGTAAATGGCAATTATTTAAACTAACACCTACACTACCGCATCCGCACACCCGTGCTCCCATGATAGCGACGGTGTCGGTGTGTGCATATTTCACAAACTAATTTCAAGTTGGTGGCGTTGTGAATACTGCCATAAGTTGGCTGGACGATAAATGAGATTTATGGAGCCACTGGAACACTGCTGCACGTGTACCCGACAGTATGGAGTTCGGTTCTCGGATTTGTTTTGTTCTGTTCTGTTACCTAACGTTGTTAGAGAACACAACACGCGTATGGAATTAGCAGCATGTAGAGCCATGTAGGTTTTTTTTTCATATTTTTTTTATGCTAAAATATTGTATGTTTCAACTGTTCCTCTTCCTAGTCATACTGTTAAAGGCAAATAAATGGGCCCGATTGCAACTTATGCGATGGGCTGAAATACAGAAACCTATACGAAACAACGCTCAAAATTAGACGCATAGGAAATCTATGGAAGATGTTATGACTCTACCTACTCTGAAACGAATATAAATGCGTGAGCGTGATAATTGAATGTTATTTATTTGACTTTTGGAATAAATTAAATGTCATGTAACACCTAATAAATAGGATAAAGTAAATGGCCGAAAACTGTAGCTCATGAATGATTCATGATAATCAAATTATTGCTTGTAGCAGTTTTGCTACGAGGTTGCTAAGTTGCTTCAATAATCCATAATTCTACGAGTAAATTCAGATTAATAACAATAGCTCGTAATAAGAATTCAAAACACATGATATCAATTTCAAATGAAATAAAATTTCTTTAGAATAAATTGTACCATTTTCATGGATTTTGAGAAAAGTGAATTAAATCCTGTAAACCTGCAATTTGTAACATTAAACGCAGTGATAATAAAGAAATGCAGCCTGTTTCACATTAATATCAAGGGTTTAGTGTATCAAGAAAAAGTCGGGTAATATCCCGTCCCGCAATACGGGATCCCGGGACTAATGCGCGGTATTAGTTCCGGGATCCCGGGAATAAAAGACGGTCCCGGGACGCGCGTGACTAATCGACTATAGTGGCCACTTTTATCAGAGTTTATTGTTTTCTTTTACTGTGGTTTTTGAGGATTTTGTTATTGATGGTGAAAATAAGAGGTGGTTAACTGACTTTGTGGTCTAGTAGTTTGACCTTTGGACTCTCGATCTGTAGGTCGTAGGTTTGATTCCAACGGGTGAATGAAAATGCAGGTTAAATAAATCTGTCTGTCAAATAAAATGATTCGGTCAGTAAAGTCTCGGCTGCCTCTGATAGAAGTCGTTACACAAATCATATCTGAGGTCGATTAGTCTGTTTAAAAACTTAAGTTAAGCGTGTTTTTCGTCGATTCGACGACCTCTCACTCAATAAAGAAAGACCGGAAGTTTATAAATGTTTGCCAACATTTCCAAACACCTTTATGAGAGCTCTATAACATCCAGACAATATAAGTAAGGATTATACACTGCCGGCTGAGTTCTGCTTCCGTATCTGAAAACGGAACAAAACGAGGGTATCTGTGTCCGCGTAATCTTCCACAATCCGATTACATATGATGTGGTGACGTTGCACAGGGAATACCCGATTCGGAAATTGAAATGCAGTTTCAAAAGAATAAAAAATATTTTTATTATTCCACGAGCAACGAAAAAGTTATGAAAGCAACGAAAATCGGGAAATTTCATTAAATGTTAAAAGCATAATTAATTATCTATGATCAACACATCATACCGACCAAATACAGACATGAAAAAACTTTCAATAGTTAAAATTTATAGAAGGGATATTTTTGTTATACTATTGCTACGCCAGCTATGCCGTAGCGGGTGTCTACGCATAAAAAAAAGAAAATTAAAAACAAAATCTTTTTTATACTTTCTCGTCCATTATTAGACAAATGGACAACCACGAAGTATCTATTCAATATCTTCTAATAATACAATAAACTGTAAAAAAATACTAGCGGCCTGTTAGGTACCGTACATACATATGTGAGAATTTGTTCATTTCTGTCGGCTCGCCTGCTCGTTTGCGGATTTGCACAGGATCACATTCACATCCCGCTAGTCTTGTTAATATCGCGGGAGTCTGTTACTTACACATGTTATTGGCTTTTTGTATCGAAAATGACAAAAGTTTAAGACAGCTGTAGCATTTTCTTGTTTATCAGCGGCTAAAAGCAGTATCGCGTCGTGGCGTGATTTTGAATGATAATATGTAAGTACTATACTAGATTGTTGGACTAGAGAAATTGTGATTATGTACTCTTCTAGTTTATTGAATATAAATACTTCGAGCGTAGGAAGGAATAAGAGGAACTGAAACACCCACTCTTAAATCCTCTCTCACTCTTTCTTAGAACATTGTTGAAATCCATACTTTGAAAAACAAGGCGATCGCTGTGTAAGCTCTACCTACGCGATTTCAAGAAAAACATGAAAAAATACATGAAAAAGTTTTACAAAGATGGGAAAAATTCTAAGGAAATCCTTTTGCACGCCCACATGCCCAATGTCATGATAACGTGCAGTTTAATATTTGTAAAACCTTTAACGAAAAACGAAAGGGAGCCTTAATTAGACATAATCATATAAAATTTAGCCCGTGGTGCCGAGTTTAGAATAGCATCACCCCATAACTTCCCGCGGGTGTCGTAAAAGGCGACTAAGGGATAAATCCAGGGAATGGGTAGCAGCGTACCCTGTGAATCGAAAATTTCTACTGCGCTCACCAACCCGCCTGCCAAGCGTGGTGAGTATGGCATATACCCCCCGATTATGGGGGAGGCCCATGTCCAGCAGTGGACTGTTGTGGCTAATGATGATGATGATTAAAATTTAAACATGCTGCTAGATAATGATAGAGCTGGAATGATCGAATGATGTAGAACTTCTACCGAAGCTTATATCTTGCAAAGAATACCTTTTCCGATTAAGAAGACGATGGCAGCTACTTAGAAAAAGTTTGTTATGATGACACAACAAAAAATTAAAATCCCTGTCTATTGCTTCCTAAGGATCAAATTAGCAGTGTTAGAAGTTCTAAATCAGCATGACTCAAGAGTAAACTGAGCACAAAACAGCCAATATATCACTCGGGAGTTATAAAAGCTGCTAAAGCGGCTAAACACTGCGCTTACAAATCTGAACAGCACATCTTGTGAATAGAAATAGAAAAGTTGGTGGTATACTGAATACAATTAATGGAATGAAATAGGAATAATGACGTTTTAATGTAGCTACAAGTTTCACGGGGTGGTTTGATTTGCTTAGTGGCTCAGCGACGGCACGGTACACTGAAGATCGTGGATTCAAATCCCACTCAAGTGTAACCTAACATGAATATTTCAAAGTTTGACAAATTCTAGTTTAACAAATAAAAAGTGATCGTTAATTCACCTGAATTATTATGTGTATTACCTTTTTGTACCGAAATATCAGAGAATTTATTTCATAATTTTGAGAAATGTAGAGTCGTAATAACTAAAAATATATTAACTAAAGATACATGTCTCCGTTATTTGCTTGGTCTGAATGTGTCGTAATGCTCCCAGTGTATCGCCACCACGCGGTGATATTTCGGTGAAGCGTGACTCGGCATCTCTTCCGCGGTTTTCGTTATGGCAAACGGCTACGGTTATGGGAAACGATACACTCGCACTCAGTTTGTTTTCCCTAATGGATTGTTTAAGTAACGGCTTAGCAAGATACTCTAATCCTTTTGTTTTAAATTAATTGTCAATTTTCTGTGTAATAGGAAAACAAATCTTATGAAGAGATTTTTTAAAATATAGAGTAGAATATTTTTTTTCCTCTTTATTTTTGAAGACATTTTTTGTTCTCTAGTTATAGGGTTAGAAATCAATAAATCTACATACGTAAGTAAGTACTATCAAGACCTAGTTTTTGAACGGAATGAATTCATTCTTTTCCATTTCCATGTTGACGATCAATGAATAAATGATTATATAACTGGCTGAAAGAAACTTGTTATGCAACAAAGTTGTATTGAAATACGCCAGTCTTTTGTTTACATGATTAAATCTGTTGCAGTACATTATTCGACGTCACGATCCCACAGAATAATAAATAACACAGACATAATGCTCTTTGCATGAGGATAGAAGTGTTCTTCGCTTAGTAAAATATACCTGTGTTATGGCGCACGATTTCTTTTCATTGATAGAAGGAAAGACGTGAATATGCTTTGACTTATAGTAATGTACAAGATGAACTGAACGAATCATACTTGGATGCAAGAAATATGAATGTCACAATCACAAATTAATCACAATAACTTAATGCTTTGTTGAAAAAAATAATTTTGTTTTCATCTGTTAGTTTTGCCAAACAATTTCCTTAGTATTTCTTTATACCGGGTGTAAGGGACAGCATCCCGCAAACTGATAGGGGTTGCTCAGTAAACGATACTGAACATCATTCACCAGGATATTTTTTCAGGAGATAAAAAAAAAAAATCCCATACAAAATGATCACCTCGATCAGACGATTTGTATGAAAAAGCAATTTCTTTTTTTTAATCTCCTGAAATAAAATTGTGGTGATAGTTGTTCAGTTTCGTTGACTGAGCAACCCCTATCAGTTTGCGGGACGCTGTCCCTTACACCCGGTATAAGTTAAGTACTCAAAGCTCTGAATACTAACTTAAAAACTTTTACAACAATTTCTGATATAGTCGGTTCTCAATAGCAATTATATTCTACCTATTTCAGTTCATCCAAAACCTCACCCGTCTAATTACCTTAATCAGACACATTCAACAATTATACTTTTTCTCTGTCTGTCTGTCGGACGTCCGGTTGTCCGGTAGGATAGTGTGGTTCCGGATTGACCGGCGTGCAAGTTTAATAACCGGCCGATCCGGTATTGTCCGGTTATTTTAGTATCCGGACCTGTTTGTTCCCGTCTGTGTTAATATGGTAGAGCAAATACGCTTGGCAGGTCTGTGTTTGTACTAGGAACTTTTATTGGGCTTAGTAGCTGGCGTTTATTAAAAAATGTGATACAGTACCTTGACCAAATAAGGATATATTCTTAAAACTATTTATATGTAAGTTTCAGTAGGTATGAGATTTATAAGCAGAGTCTTCGAAGTAACATAAAGAACAAAAAAATAAAGTTTGTCATAATTTGTTTGAATATTAATGATTCGTTCCACAATTTTATTCGTCCTATTTGCTCCTCGAGAAAAAATATTTTTTATGGTTATACGATTATCATCAGCTCTAACTAGTTCTTCCTGCAGTAACATTTGTTTTATTTGTTCTCAGGAATGGTGGTGAACGGTTTCGTTAATGTAGTCATCACGACGATTGAAAAGAGGTTTGGGCTGCGGTCCATGCAAACTGGAGTTATAGCTGGAGGGTAAGTTCTTCATCATCATAGATAGGAGAAGAAAGACAAGTAAAGTTGTTGGCGATTTAATTAATACGCTTTAATTACATAAAGAAATTAACTTATTATGTAAATTTTTGCATGCCAACTTCTGGTAAAATGTGTGAATCAAATTTTTTGTTTAAAGACCATTGTAACACCACATTTTAGGTAAATAAAGAACTTACTTACTTACTTACTAACTTTTAACGTAAATATTGTTTGACAAACAACCGTTTTGAAACCGTCGCTATATCAATTACTTTTATGTTAAATAAAAGTGACGTAAACAACTTGTACAGACGCTATAGAAATAATGAAGTAGGTATGTCTCTAACAGCGATAAGATGTTTTGACGGCGATCGACGTCTTTAATGAGAAAAACAAGGGGAAGTAAGATCCTTGGTAATCTAGGCTAAGGTAGCTAGGGTATAATAACAAGAATCTCTTTTGTTCCAGCTATGACATGGCCTCATTTGTATGCTTAGCCCCAGTCACATACCTCGGGGGTAGGGCCGGCGCCAGCAAACCCAGGTGGCTTGGTTGGGGTGTGCTTCTTATGGGTCTGGGTTCGCTCCTGTTCGCGCTACCACACTTCATGGTATCGCCTTATAGGATAGTGGGTGATGAACCCGATGACCTGTGCGCTGTTAATAGGACTATGGTAAGTGTGATTTAATGCTTTGTTACATGTCTCCATAGCCAGCAAGTTAGTTGAGTATGAGCCCTGTTACATATGGGGCTGGATTCGTTCCTTTTCGTGCTGCAATGTGTGCTGTTAATAGGGCTTATAGTAAATGTTATCTGCTCCTCCATTTATAAAAATAGGAACGGCAAACCTCGGTGGCTTGTTTGGTTCCTGTTACTTATAGGCCTGAGTTCACTTTTTGCATGCTATTTTAATCCGGCACCACACCCGAGAGAATAGATGGAGTGATACCACCACATACATTTCTTAAACTTCACCGTGGCAGGATTTTGTCCAGTTTAGGAAATACTTAGGTATGGTTATGGTCTGACATAGAATTTATTTTCCAGTCCCAATCAAGATGCGCAGATGAGCGTCCCAGCGAAGGCGGCGCGTGGGCCGTCGCCATCTTTGTGTTTGCGCAGCTGCTGCACGGCGCAGGCGCGACGCCGCTCTTCACGCTCGGCGTCACCTACATCGACGAGAACGTCTCCAAGAAGATGTCTTCCGTCTATTTAGGTTAGTTCTATTTCCCACTCACAGTTCTAGCGTCCCATCCCAACTCTGACAAAAGGGTTCTTCGGGTCGATCGACTTGAACTCACACGACCAGAAAAAGAAGCGGTAGAGCGTTGGAACGGCATTCCAAGACCAAAAGTTAATCTGCCTAGCAATTTTTTATTTCTTTCCCTGTTATTTCAGAATAATAATTACCTTTATGATACAAACAGATACGATGATACTGATTTTCAGTCCATTGAGTTGTAAATAATTGTCCAGCATCCAACACGTAATACTTACTAGTGATAATTATATTTTTTGCAATAAATGCTCAGGTAGTCTGTGTCCCATATTTCCATATATTACAGTTATATTTGCCCGAAGGATAAACGCATACCTATGACAAGGGAGCATTGTCCTCAAAATTTCAGGACTAATACAGTAAGTGGTAATAGGCTTGGAACATTATCATAAAACAGTAGGCTGCCCGGTGGCCATTTTACTAAGTGTGGGACCGTCGTTTGCACCCCACTGGCTAGCTACCCTTTACAGTGAAAACCACTCTGCGATATGACCAGGAACAATCTTTATTGCTATTGTAAATTCATAAAGAAGCGATTGTAGTTTACCATTCAGTTTAAATTACTTAGTTACAAGCGTAAACAGAGCAAGTGTATCTTATTTCTATGGACCAGCGATCGTAGCATGCCGCCGTGCGATAACGAATAGGTACATCGCATCTGTCTGTCAAACTCTAATACAATTTGACAGAAAGATGTGATAGACTGGCTATTGCGGCCTTGTTGAGGCTGTACGATACGTAGGCAAGAAAAATACATACTTACATAGAAATTGGTCACTGTCATTATAGCTATTGCGTTTGCGTAGGTGTTTGACCACAATATTTTAGTTTATTATACAACTTACTTGAGCATTAGCAACTCATTATGACAAAAAAACCAAGCGAAATAGATCAATCAACGTCTGAACACATACAATTCGTCAAATAGCGTGACCGAAAACTTCTCAGGTCTAAATATAGGTCTAATGTTCGAAGTTCAAGACTAGCTATCGAATAATAACTAACCAAATATTTAAGCCCCTTTCGGCATCAAACTAACTGCATTACCTAATAGCATGTGCAGTCGTCGCCGGGTTGCAATCTAGCATCCGGATATGCGTCTGAATGCATTTCCGGTTACGCGGTAATTGCATGACTTAGCTAAACATTCCGTGATTGGCAGACCTGGACAGTGGACATTTATAACGGATTTCTGACATTTTGCGCATCTGCTGCATTGAGAATTTCGACACTGCCGCAACGGAATAAAGCTTGTCACTTATCTACGAAATCATCACACTGACAAACGACTCATCTCATTTTGCTATCTTGTTTAGTTGTTTCTTTCCACGTCAAAACCTCAAACTCACATGAAACTAGAAAATGAAACGTGAAATCACAAGAAAATTAAGATTGTTCTTAAAAACAACCTGTTGTATTAAACCTGTTCTTAAAAAAATAGTAAATGTTATTCTTCTAGATAAGCTCGCTCCACCGTCGACTGTCTTTGTTACGTACAACCAACTCAAAAAAAAAAATGACGTACAGAAATAGAGAGCAGCATTTATTTATTAATGCTAGGTAACTATAATATTTATAGGATTACAGTCCTATTACAATACTATTAGCAAGTCTAATCCAATACAAACTACTTAGCCCCGACTAATGTCTAAATAACAGTGTGAGTATGCAGTGATAGGCATTCGCATAGCTGTGAATAGCTATTTGCCACCGGATTATTGTCGAGTGTGGAATGATAGTTGACTCAGTACGTGTTATTTCGCAAATTTCTAGGTAGCTGGCAGCTGTGATTGTTACTTGCCATTCATGTTACTAGCCATAGCCACATTGTGAATGAATATTTTATTAGGTTTAGAAAATAATAAACTGAAAAGATATAAAGGTCCATATTTTAGTTTTAGTTTGGTTTGGAAATTGAGTAATAAACTTCGTACCTATGTCTTTTTTTGACTTTTTTTTATTGTGCGATACGCCTTTCTATTTAAAATTACTAAATAATAGGTTAAACAAACGTTACGTTAGGTATTTTTTAATATAGCATCATTTCGAGGAACAAAAGTAAGTAGTATTTCAAATGACTTCACATCTACAGCCTTGAAATGCTTTTCAACACGCGAACTGCACTTTGCTAATGAAAGAGTTTATTTTAAGAATACAACATTTTAGCTAAATCTATAAAAGATCTATGATCAAGCTTCATTTAATTAATAGGCTGGAGTTTGCTTTTGCAAGGAATTAACTCTGATGCTTAGAAAAATATTATATACATTTTCTACGATATACCTACATGGATGTACTAAGATAAAGTATATGTCAAAAATGGTTTTAATTGAAACTTTCTAGGCCTGGTCAACATCCTAAGAAAAAAAAGTTATAAACAAAACAAATCTACACGCAAGTGCTACGAGCTACGCCGTAGCAAAGTGCTACAAAAAGCCTACATCAACACTATTGCACCCTTCACCTACATTACCGTTTTTGAAAATCCATCATGAACCATTAGGGTCTCCCACCATCCTCTAAGACACTCGATATCGAGTAACGTGCCCTTCGAGGGGCAGAGAGTGCGGGTCCTTGGGGTATCGAGATGTGTGAAGAAGGGGTGGTGTTGTAGTAAAAGCTAAACTAAGCTGTGTTTTTTTTTATCCTTGATGCTAAGTACATCATCTTAATCTGACTCAAAAACGGATTCTTGACTTATCCTATGTATCAACGAGTAACTTCAACTTTGCTTTTAATTGATTTATTTTAGTGATTGTCGACCGTACCCTTGAAAATGAGTTATTTGACCAAAACAGTTTTTTTATATTTACTTACTTAAAATTTTAATGTCGTAAATAATATCACTACAAAATAGAAAATCACAGCCCAAAAACAAAAAAAGAAGATTATAGATAAATAAATATTGTATCAATTAACTCACGTATGTAAATGGAGTCTACAGACTTAAACAAAAAAAATAGCTATCATTTACCCATTTATCGCTAGTACTGTACAACGCACCTTACTCCTTCTTTCGCCGCGGCTTTTAGCTAAGAAAACAGTGCAGTAGTTACAGCACTCACAGTGTGGAAACGTGATGCCGGTTCACTTACCGGCTGCACTCTCCAAGTGTCCGTTTGCTCTGATTTAAGTGTTCAGTGTTCTCCCATGAACACGGAACTAGGAAGTGTAGTGTAGGCTCGTATTTATAAAGCTATCTCAAGATTGAGAGCAAAATTGAGTATGGATTTGACATGTCGTTTTGTACTGAAATGACATTTCTGATACGAACTCAAACTCGCTGTCACTCTTGAGAGCTGATTATAAATACGGGCCGTAGTGTAGTGTAGTGTTATGGGTACGATATAGGTGGGATAAAGAACTAGGATCATAAAAATAGGCAGTCCAATGGATATTGAATTAGGCAAAAAGTTTCATAATTGTTTTAAATAGTCTTTTACAGATAAATGCTCAAGCAATAATAGAATTGAAAACCCAGTTTATGGTGAAATATCAATTTTTAACGAGAATGGTTTGTTAACTAGCTGAACAGGAGAGTAATTTTATTTTCAAATCTCAATCTGTTTCTTCTACAGAGTTCTTCAGTTTGGTCATGGTTTTTGAAAACTTTTAATTACAAATACATAGGTATTTGGAATTTGAACACGAATTAAAGTGTTTTGAATTCTTCTTTTATTTTTTTTATAATCTTTTTCGCAACTGCTCTCATGATCTAACCTGTGCTATGACCAATTGACATAAATAGAATGTAATGCATATTTTTATTTTATTTTCGTTATTAAACATTCTGTGTATTTTTTACAGGCGTGTACTACACGATGGCGGTAATTGGTCCAGCGTTAGGATTCGTTTTGGGTGGACAAATGCTCAAGATCTACACAGACTTCGTCACGGTCGACGCTGAGGCGTAAGTACACACTTGGGACTTCATGACTTGCCTTCTACGTAGAGTTACGTCGCGGCTAAAAGCACAGAAGAGTAAATTTTGAGCTAGCGCTCCAGAGACTTCTCAAATCAGTGGCTAAAAGCATTGTTTTTTTATTGTTTTCTGATAGGAGTTTAAATAATCCCATTGCGTTTTCTTTTGGAAACGGAAAAGCTCAAAAAGAAACAGCTAGTCAAATGGAGAGTTAAAAGACCTTGTCAACTTTTTAATATTTCAAGTCGCGGTCTCGGCAGCGGCCTCAGTTTCATTCAGCCACACGCGCTTTCATCCTATTGTGCGCTTGGGCAGACCTACAACCAACAGTCACTGGATTAATTCCGTGTAGGTACAGGATGTAAAAAAGTACTGTATAGTAAGCGAAAAAAGCCAGTTATAATTTTGAGTCCAGGTTAAAAATAAAGTTCGTTGGTGTTGCTGCTTTCTGCGTTAAGGGTTTAAATTTTTATTGTGGGTATTTGTTTATAGAATCTATTAATTAATCCTGAAAAACAAACAGTTATGAGAACTAGGTAGTTGGTTGAACATACCTACTAAAACTAAGTGAAGTTTCACAGTATACCTTTTTTAATTAGAAGTGCCTGTCACCTGGAATTAATTTTCTAACCTAAACTTCGGAAATATCCTTTTATTATCCGAATATTTACGCATGGTAAAAAAGTGTTTTTTCTATTCGCTCTCTACCAACCGACGACTCTTGAATGCCTACTTTTACTAGGCTTCTCAGGATGAAATTTCGCGAATCATTCCAGAGCCTCCTCTTCACAACCCCCACAGATTATGTCTTCCTATGGGTTCCGGTACAAAGTATTTGAAATACCAATTTCATTTTAATACAAAGCCTATCTTTCATATTAAAATTTGGTGAGGCTTCATCATGTTAAGAATTATTATATTGTGCTGTTATAATAGGGTGTAAGCAATTTTGTATGGGAAATTAATTAATTTTAATTTCCTTTTGTAAAGTACTCAGTAAGGATATTTATTTCAGGGTAGAATAAGGGCATCTTTTCTATTGAATATGGAAAATTCCACGTAAAGTAGGAGTAGGTAGGCGTAGGTAGGTTAGGTACCATTGAAAACGATTACTTAGGTAGGTATACATAGAATACAGAAAATTGTTTCAAATAGGCGTTAAAATCAGTTCAATTTTGTACTATAGCTCCGTATTATCATATTTAAAACTGTTAAATTTATTTTATGCGTTCCGGAAACAGATATCTTATAAATAGAGATCCCGTTTGCTATCTGAATTCAGTAGGCGCTGAACAGTAATCAATCCGAACCATACCACTATCAACGGTTAGGGAAGTGTTTTCTTATGCTAATACACAATCAGAGAGGAGACTTGAGTGTATCACTAAGTACACATGAGATCCCAGTAAAAACATGGATTATGTTTAGGTAAGTTATGTTGTTTCAAGCAAGGTATCGATAGGTTTTTAGTTTGAAACGGCTTGAATGTATCACTAAGTACACATGAGATCCCAGTAAAAACATAGATTATGTTTAGGTGAGTTATGTTATTTCAAGCAGGTATAGGTTTTTATTTTGAAACTGAATAATATGAAAAATACGAATACACATTGTAAGAGCAGCATGATATTTCTTCAGAAGGCTGAATAATTAGTCTTTTTCCTTTTCTCGTTCTTCGGTTATGATTACTTATTTTTTTTAGAAAAGTTTTTAAGACTTTTTATGATCTATTGGTTGATATCATGGAATATAGATTTATAGGTAAGGTTCGTATGTTCAAATCGAAGTTACCAACACTCGCGCTTATCAAAATACGTTAGCTCCCTCGCACAATGAATTAGAATAACAACTGTGCTCGTCTATTGTTTACTTGATTAGTTCGCGAGCTAAGATGTTTCAGGGAGAGGGCGAGAGAAGGCGCTATTCTCATGGTAATTGTTTGGAGTGCAGTGTTTGCGATGTTTTGTCTAGATGATTGGCTGGGGTATTTATTTACTTGTGAGCTGTAAATAAACTACTAGCATGGACGAATTGTATGTTTGTATATGCTACTACCGACACTACACCGAACTAACTGAAGCATAAGTTTCAAGTAACCAGATCTTCTTCTTTGACGCATACGTTTCTAAAAAAACCAGAGACTTTTCTTATCGAGTGGGTGTTTTGAGTAGACAAACGACAAAACGAAGTCTACGCATTTTGTCTTTCGTTGCGCACTTCACTACGAAAAAAGACGTGCATTAATCGTAGTAATCGTAGTGAAGTATGCAGCGCTTGTAGACAAATCGAATTCTTCAGTGCGCATCATAGGCCTGCTGATGAACCTTGTTTTGTCAGATTTTTTTAAACCGCTATTGCTTTATGTAAGGACTACCTACTATCAAAGACGAAATATCAAAGTTGAAAATACAGAATCCATTCAACAAAATAAACAATTAAATAAATTTTCGACCAAAGATGGAGAGCGATGGACTTATTCACTTTAGAAATTTCTTTCAAGGCTTTGACATGTGATGCTACAAACACGTATTTCTGATCCACAGGGTGGGCATAACTCCAGTGAGTTCAGTCTGGATTGGCGCGTGGTGGCTCGGCTTCATATTTTCCTTCGTGTTGAGCCTGATCGTCGCTATCCCTATCCTGGCATTCCCTCATGAGCTACCAGGTAAGAAGCCAGTATGATCATAGACATATTTTGTACGACTGGAAAGGCAGATTTGATAAGCATGTGTAAGGCTCGTATTTATAAAGCGATCTCAAGATTGAGATCAATATTAAGTATGGATTTGGCAGACCGTTTTGTACTGAAATGACATTTCTGATACGAACTCAAACTCAAACTCAAACTTGAGAGCTGATTATAAATACGGGTCTAACCTACCTACTTAGAGTGATGCGATGATATTAAGAAAGCTACATAAATTGTTCAGAAAAGCAAGTACCTATCTAACTAAAACTTGAGGAAGGCGGTAAAGATACTTTTATGTTTGTTTGTAGTGCGCGGCGGCTTTAAAACATTTAACTTTTTTTTTTTTAGGTGCAGCAGAAATTCGCGCATCGAAGATCTCAGAAGCGCACGAAGGTGCAGCTAGCAAATCAGCAGCTTTCAGCGCTTTAAAGGAGCTGCCTCGAGCTGCTGCAGCGCTGTTGAAGAACCCCACGTTCCTATTCTTGAACCTGGCTGGTGCTAGCGAAGGCATGCTAATCTCTGGGTTCGCTGCGTTCCTGCCAAAGCTGATTGAGAATCAGTTCGCTGTCAATGCGTCTAATGCGGCTTTGCTATTAGGTTTGTAAATTAACATTGCTCATTGTTGTTCAACATAAACGCAAAAAGTGATCCCACTTCTGACATCATTTATAGTTGGCGCCCAATGTGGGATGTTATTTTGTAGTACATTGGTTAAACATTCAACTATTTTTTGTTCCTGTAGACTATACTAATACTAGATATTTCCCAGATGTGCCCTAATATTCATAGGTTTGTTATGTAAAAGATAAGCAAAAGAGATTAGCTTTTATATCCTTTTTAAAGGACATTTGATTGGAAAACATGCTCAAATCTACATAAATTTGATT